>JAEIIF010033860.1:0-10061 GCA_018874455.1 Drosophila trapezifrons
AATTTTAAAACAAACTTGATCTGCGTGAAAAAGATTCGAATGTTGTCACCAAATTTGGTAACTCTAGCTCTTATAGTCTCAGAGATCTGTTTGTTAACACAGACGGACGGACAGACGGACGTAAAACCACTGTCAATATATTATATCGATAACTATCGAATACTGTGAATAAATATAAATAAAATAAAAAAAGAGTGCACCCACCAATCAAGGTACACATGAACCCTGATGAATGATATCGCCGAATAGGGTAGTCTTTATATTGGAACACGTCATCCCAAAGAGGAACCCGATACGCGCGCTCAAGAACTGATATTTGAGAATCTGCAACTGGAATTCTAGAACTTCTCAATCTTCTTGTACCCCCACACACACACACACACACGCCCACACATTTGCATACCGTGAATGAAATCGAATGCAATTTGTGGCTGTAATTGTGAAATTTTGTTGTTATTGCTGCAACTGGTATTGATTTGTCATCAGCAAAAAGCAGCAATAATTGTTGTTTTCGTGATGCAGAGATGCATTTTTAGGGCTTCCATTTCGTAAATTATAGATGAAGGCTTTTTTTTTGTATTGTTCAACAGGTCTTACGCACACACACACACACAGGCATTCGAGTAACGAAAACAACAACGCACATAGATAACAGGCGTAGAGCTCGCTCTCTCCCTCACTCCACCCCTAAAATTAACCAAGCGCAGGACTTTGCCGTTACTGTGGGCTCCCATGTGTGTGTGTGTGTCCTGGCGCCAAAGCTAATGCGTAGTTGTATTTTTAGAACGGGACAAAGGGCTACGCTTTATCATTCACCCAAGCGGAGTGTGTGGAAAAGAGATGGGGCCAAAAACGCCCATATTACACATGAGAAATCCGCAGTAGACAGCGTTTGTGTATCTGCATCGCAGTTATGTACATCTTTAGGATTTTTCTTTCCTTTGTTTATTTTTTCTTTACCTTCCAGAACCGTTGGCTTATCAACAGGCGCCGCCGAAGAAGAAGCAGAAGCAGCGGCGTTACTGCCAGCAGCTGATTTGTTGTTGCCCGTTGTTGTGGATCCTCCGATGGCGCCACCGCCCCCACCGCCGCCTCCTCGCTCATCCATCTTTTTGGTGGAGTTGCGCGTTCTCTTCCACTTCTCCAGTTTGTCGGGATTTCAAGAGATGTCTATTTATTTATGCACGCACACACTTCGCGATCGGGGAAAAACAAAAAGCGAAAAAAACTCCGTTGCGAAATTGTTTTTAACGCCGAACAGTGTGACCAAGCTATTTATAATGCCAAAACTCGGCAGAATACGAGCGGATTTTCCCATCCGCGCAGCGGGTCACACTAATGAACAAAAAGTGGCGCCCTCACATGAAAAATGGGTGTTAACTGTGATAAATGAAGGTGGGAAACTTTACTACCTAAATTCGAACTAAAATTAAAAATTATTACGATTTTTTTTGTAAGAGTGTTTATTGAAGCATTCTTAAGGGTAAATAACACACGAAATACAATCGTTTAAAAACTGTTTAACTTGCTATGCTTTCTATTTGGGATTTCTTCACTAATTTCGCTAATTTGCAGATAAGCTGCTGTTTTCCCACGATCACATTTCCATAGTCCGTAGTCTCGGCGATAAAGACTCATACATATTTCAACTGAATTTGATAAGTTGTAGATATTTATAACAATAATAAACACGTTTAAACACTATTTAAAGTGACTCTCCGAAAAGAGGCTTCTGCGGTTCGGAGTTGATAAGGTTACTTTGACCACAGACCAAGGTTTCCAACTCCTTATCACACGCCCTGCGGCAAAGAAAACATATTGAACCCTTCTGAACTGAACATTTGTGTTTTTATTTCGCTTGAAATAACACCATTCTTTAATTATTAGATAAAAGGAGCGGTGATAAACTAGGGATTTAAATAAATATAACAAATAAATAAGATAAATTAAATCTAAAAGGGGTGTTCTTAAATTAATTTTACACAAATTTTGCTCAGAAAGTGCTGATTTTAAAAGTTAACAAGACCTATAAATAATATCAAATTTCAATCAATCTATTTTTCTTAAATTTTCTAAATTTATGGTCTAAAAAAATCAGTTAATATTAGATAATAATTGTATTTAAAATATTCCCAGCTCCGTGTGAAAAATCTCCAAGCTCAAAGAGAGTCAATATTTGCAAATGAACGTAAAAAATCCCACTTTAGCTAGGTCCCGCTCTTAATCCCAGTTTCCTCGCTGACGAATCCAAAGAGCGGCTGACTAAAGAGCGCGCTTGACCGCACTCGCAACACCGCTCTCTTCCTTTCTCTTCCTCCCACGCTGCAGTCATTGGTGCTCTTGCCGGTGGAGTAACAGACACACGGACACCGGCTCGAGGCTCCACCCAATGACGAAGCTTTTTGGCCACGTGCCACCTGCACCACCGCTGCCAGCTTGCGCCACCAGCCAATCAGAAGCTGGGCGGTGCATAACGGTAAGCCGCTCTCCAATAGCTGAATGCACACTCACTGGATGAGAGAGAGAGAGAGAGAGTGGCCACCAGCGGGGGCAGTGGGCAGAGAGCGAGCTAACGGATGCAGCGGCTTTGTTTGTACTTCGAGCCCGGCTCTCGGCGCTCGGCTCTGAGCGTTCGCCTTCGGCTGCCGTTCGGAAGCGATCGGCTTTTCGGGTCTCCAGCCGCCGCCGCAGTTAAAAGTTAAAAGTCGATTCAGTAACGATTTAGAGTACGACACGCGAGCATTATTCTTTTCATTGTTAACACAGTTTTTGAACTTTTTTCAAATACAACGCATTGTGCCTCCGTTTCGTGTTACAGTTCTTTTTTTTATTGTTGTTTTTGGCCACGAAATCAATGCAAGAACGGCTGCCAATTGAAACTAAAAAAAACAGTGTGTAAGTGTTTGAAATGGCGAAGAAAAGCAACCGAAACTTGGCGCCAAAATTTGATACTCAAATTTCATCACAAACTGGAAGAAAAGTTTAAACAAAGGGCAATACAAGCTTAGCAGAAACATAAACAAAATAAACATCAACAAAGTGGCATTAAATGCAATTAAAAGTAAAGAAAAACTAAAGAAAAACTTTGTGACAATTAAAAAAAAAAAAAAAAAAAAAAAAATGGATTTATTGGTTATTTAAAATGTTAAATATTTGACTTAATTTATTTCCCAGAACTGTAAAGATTATTATAATTAAATAAAGCAATCTTTAATTAAGTTAATAAGCAATTAAACAATACAAACAAAAATTAAAAAAACAAATATTGCTTTTGCCGCCTCTGACAATTCCCTTAATACCCCGAAAAAAAACAATAATTATATTTCGAGCAGAAAAGAAGGCCCGTCCGTTCAGCAAATAAAAAGAAAATAAATCAGTTTTAGTGCCAAAAACAATAAATAAATAATATTATTCGGCCAAGTGAAGTGCAAACAATAACAATAATCGAGTCAAGACCAGGGATCATCTGGCCAAAGCATGCTCGCAGCAAGCAGCGACAAAAGCAACAAATCCCGATGCTAATTTCTGTGACTAATTTATCAAAGTGGAGAGGCGGAGGCGGAAAGAAGCAGCAGAAGTTGGGCCCTCCAGAGGCGCCTCAAAGTAGGCAGCAACGAAAAAAACAGAGATTTTGTGCTTATCCCCGGAATAAATTAATATTTTTAAGCACACCTATGTACCTAGTGACTGTGCGGGAATTACAACCTTGGTTTTGTGGTTTTCCCAGCTTAAGATCGATTTGGAAAAATATATTCTATTTGATTTAGAGAACTTGGCTTGGAAATTAGACGTAATTCATGAATTAATTCCTAGAGAAAGCATTAAGGAATTAATAGGAAAAGAATTGTTATATAAAAAGTGAATTTACATTTGTAGCTTGCTTCCCAAACTTTAGTCAAGAGACTTTATATTTTTAGTTAATTTTGTTTCTTTAATAATAGGAATTCTTTATAATTTAAACATTCTATAAATGCTAAGCATATTTATTTATTTATTATGAAGCTCACTTTCTTAATTTATTTATTATAAAGCTCACTTTCCTAATTTGATCTGAAATTACGCTTTTATTTTCAAGTTCCAAAGCTAAATAAAGTGGCTAAAATGTTATTAAATCAGTGTTTCTTTTATTTCTTAAAAAAACATTCATTTTTCATTAATTTAAAGTCCTTTTCGTCAGTAAAAGTCCTTACATTTTCCATATAATTACACATAATTTATTTATAAATAATTTAAACTATTACAAGTGACAAATATTTATAATTAAACATTTGTAAGAATATTGCAGGCACAAAAAATAATTATTCTTGTTTTTATTTATAAAGCGAAGAAGTAATATTTATTTTGTGCATTTTTCTATAAAAGAATTTTAAATCAAAGTTGGCTAAGATAAATAATTCGTTTTTTTAGCTCAGAATCCCTAAAAATAATTGATTTTTAAGACTGTTCCAGGCACAAAAAAGTATTATTTTTGTTACTTTTTATAAAACGAAGAAGTAACGTATATATTGTGAATTTTTCTATAAAAGAAATTGAGATAAAAGTTGGGTAAGATAAATAGTTGTTAATTTTACCACAGAATCCCTAAAAATAATGGATTTAGCCTTGCAAAATAATAGATTTGTTTTTAAACAAGAAGTATAAATATTTCAACTTAGTGGTTGTGGCTTTCCTTCGATAATAAACAAGAAACTCTCCATAGAAAGGATATATTCATATTTAAATATCAGGAAAATCGGTATAAACTTAGTTAACTTAAGCAATTAATAATAATAATTAAGGGAAATTGATTAATTATAACCCCAAAGATTAAGACAATTGTTATTGTTATTTGTTTTTTGCTTTTTTTTCTGTGACTTCTCCAGAGATTAGAGTTTATTGATGAGTGAACAAAGGACTCCGCCAGCGAGATAAGCTCCGGACCCGCACACACTGAGAGAAACGGATCAAAGCGCCACCGCCAGCGGCACCTCCGGCAACGCCGAATGCATTTGCCGCTCCTGGTGGCAGCCAGACAGGACAGACAGACGCCTCCAGCGGACCACAGCCATACGGGCGGCGGCGAGGGCGGACCCCTAGCGGAATCCGCAGCACCCGGAGCCACTGTGGCGCCCGTCAGCATCGCCGGTCCCGGCCGCCTCGCTCACAGCTTGAACGGCTTGAGCGGCACCAGCGTCGGCGGCGGCGTCGGCGGCATCGGCGGCAGCGGCGGCGGTGGAGTCGGAGTCGGCGTCGGTGGCCATCATCCCCACCATCTGCATCATCACTACGCCCCCTACGCCCCCACGCCGTACCATCCCGTGCAGCCGTACAGCGGCGCCTATCCGCCGGCTGCCTCGCATCCGCCCGCCATGGTCACCTCGTCGTCCGCCTCGCCCACCGGGGGCAATGGTTGGAGCAGCACCACCGGCGACTTCAAGGGCACCGTCGCGGTCACAGCGGTGGGAGCGGGCGCAGCGGCTGGTGGTGCCACCACAGCCACAGCCGGTGCCGGAGGCACTGCCTCCGAGGTCCTGGCCGTTTCCAGCAGCGCCAGTGTGGGCAGCAGCTCGCCCACCGGTGGTGCCAGCAATGGCACCGCCCACAGTGGCCACAGCGGCAGCACCACCAGCAATGGCAACAACAACAGCAGCAACGCCGGCAACAGCAATAGCAACAATAATAATAATAACAATAGCAACAACAACAACAACAATGCGGTGCACCAGGACCTGGTGTGGATGGAGCGATTGGTCCTGAAGCGACAGCAGGAGCATCCGGGCGAACTAGGTGAGTGGTTCCATCGAGGATCGGGGGGGAGAGATATAAAAGGTGATTTATTGTAAATTAATAACAACATTTAAAAGAGTTGAGGGTCTCTCTGATCTTATTTTACATCGAAATAAACCCGATAAGCCCGATATCGATAAATATCGAATTAATATGACAAAGTTTTCTCATTTTAAAAATATAAATCAGTCCTTTATAATTTTAAATAGACGTTTTTTTCATTTATTTAGTAATTTAAGATTAATTTAAATCACAATTATTAAACTGGTCTAATATCATATCAAAATAAAAATGATATCGATAACATAGTACTTAAATAATTCTCAATGTTCCAAAAAAGAGTAAATTGATTATACTTCTTATCAAAATAAACCCGATTTCGATAAATAATCAATAATTGCAATAATTCGATATTTATCGATACATCACAGATAAATATCGAATTATCGATATCGTGTTTTTTTTATAAAAAGTATAATCAATTTCCTCTTTGTTGCAATAATTCGAAATTTATCTGTGATGTATCGGTAAATATAGAATTATGGCAATATGATTATTTATCGAAATCGGGTTTATTTATATTGCAAAAATTCGATATTTATCTGTGATGTATCGATAAATATCGAATTATTGCAATAAAATTATTTATCGATATCTGGATAATTTTATTAAGAAGTATATTCAATTTACTCTTTTTTGGAACATCAATTTGATTTTTTATATTATCAAATATGTATTTTTTTACTTTACTTTTTTTACTTTAATGGAATTTTGCATTAAAAAAGTTGTAAGAAAATTAATCCAATACCGAAATAAAGGAGACATTCAAAGGAACTCCTTAAAAATAATACCTATTTGGTATTTATAAATTAACTAAAATATTTCTGACACTTCTAAGCCTTAAAAATATGTCATATAATGATATAACGCCTTTGGTTTAGTTGATGTGCTCAAAAACTCCTTAGTTCTCATCAAAGAACGTAAAAAAAAGCGACACAATTAGCTCGTGTCCAAGTCGGAGATGCAAAGATACAGAGATACCCAGATGCAAGAGTATCTGCCGGATAACCCCTTACCCCAAACGGTGGAGCGCACATTCTTTGCCACATCCTTGCACAATATGCACTTCTGGGGCTTCCCCATCGCGATCGTGATTATATTTAGCATTATCGGATTCCCGGAGGAGATGAAGATGGGACGGGGCAGCCGCGTCGGAGTATGCGTAAAATGATATCAATAATTGTTATTGATATCAACGCACGAGTCTTCGTTTTTTAGCTCTTTATTTTTTATACGCGCTGAACTTTCGCAGACTGCGACGACGACGACGACGACGATATCAATGACCCAGAGCGAAAGCTGCTAATGAAAGATCCCAGCTCATCGCTCCCCTCATCGGGCTGAAAGCCGAATCCGATCGAAGCCCCGGGAAGGGGAACTGGTTCCCCCCTATTCTCCCCACACGGATGTGTGTCCTTTCATAACTTGTGCTCACTCAATGAACTCCCGATATCGTATTGCAACCAGTCTCAGGACTTGGCAGGCTTATTATAAATATTAAAATCAATAAATCACAGTTTTCAGGGATTTTATAGGTAATTAAAAAACTATAAACTATAGTTTCTTAATTTTAAAAATTATATTTAAATATATTTAAATATTCTCCGAAGTCAGAGAACGCAGAGATCACAGATTAATTCCTATTTATATCCTTAAATTGGTCGTTACCCTTTTGGCCGGCTGACAAATTATATTTAATGATTATCCCAATTAGATTTTCGAATTATTGCCCCGACAGACGAGAGTCTATAAATCATTTATGCCCACTCCCTCCTGGCTGTCAGCCGGCGTTCCACTTTCGACACCGGGTCAGATGTCAAACGTCCTCGGTGGACCCTCCTCCGTGGCGTCCAGTCCGGATGAAAGGCCACCACTCATTAATTAATTATGCACCGCCGGATGGCGGTGTCCTGCGGACGGAGGACACCCGTCTCTGGACTCTGAACGCTAAACTCTGAACCTGCGGACCCTGGGTGATTGATATTTATGGACTGCCATAAACTATAAATTATTGAGCATTTTTACACAATTTGATGGGCTGCGAAAGTGTGATTTAATTATTGCCACCTAAAACCTAACCGGCTTCTCCCTTCCGCCTTTTCCCTTCTGTTTTTTCCAGTGCGCACGAGCAATCCTTACTTCCTGTGCTCCGCCCTGCCCTCCCATTGGCGCTCCAATAAGACGCTGCCGCTGGCCTTCAAGGTCGTCGCCCTGGCGGAGGTGGGCGACGGCACCTATGTCACCATCCGTGCCGGGAACGATGAGAACTGCTGTGCCGAGCTGAGGAACTGCACGGCCCAGATGAAGAACGATGTGGCCAAGTTCAACGATCTGCGATTCGTGGGACGCAGCGGTAGAGGTGAGTTGTCCGGAATAAATACTTGGGAATTGTAAGGGAATTGTAGGGGAATTTTAAGGGAATTTTAGGGGGAATTTGGAGGGAATTTTAAGGGAATTTTAAGGGATTATATGGGGATTATATGGGGATTGTAAGGGAATTTTAAGGGAATTAAAAGGGAAAGGGAAGGAAATTATAGGGGAATTGTCAGGGAATTTTGAGGGAATTTTAGGGGAATTTTAGGGGAACTGTAAGGGAATTGAAAGGGAATTAGAGGGGATTATTTGGGGATTATATGGGAATTAGAGGGGATTATATGGGGATTGTAAGGGAATTTTAAGGGAATTAAAAGGGAATGATAAGGGAGTTATAGGGGAATTGTCAAGGAATTTTGAGGGAATTTTTAGGGAATTATAAGGTAATTATAAGGAAATTATAAAGAGGAAATTGATCAAGGAAGCGTACTATTAATTTTTCTATGATTTCTATCGGCGATCAGGAATATATATATACTTTATAAGATCCAAAAGAGCTCCTTTCCTGCATTGAAAAAAGTATAGTTTCAAATCTCCTTTGGTTCTATTTATTTATATCTACAATATATTTATTATTTGCTTCCAATCCTGGCCAGCTTCAGGCTCAAAATTAACTTTAAACTCAATGAAGAGACTTACAAGGATGGGATTTTTTTTGCTAAATCCTCCCAGCAAACTGGATCGGAAGTGCATTGATTGAGTGACATGCCAAAAGTTCTTAGGCCCCCATAATTCGCTAATGCCTTCCTTCCTTTCCTTGACTTTCGACTTCATCCGATCCAGGGGAGGCCGGGGCACAGGGCTGGACAGGATCAATGGTACAGCAGTCGTCACATTAGGCTGCAGTTGGCGCTGTCCTCGGGGCAACATGCAACATGCGATGTGCAACACTTGGGTTCCGCTTTGCACAGGAGGATCGGATCAGGATGGGCTGGGATCGGATCGGATGGGATCGGATCGGATGAGCGTGTTCAGCACGCAATGTTCTTGGGCCTCTGGTCTCTGGTAATCGATTTGAACCCACAATTAAGGTGGCATTGCATAGAATTTGCAGCAGCAGGAGCAGCAGCAGTTGGCTAATTAGCTGCAACTGTTGTGCAGAGAGGGAGCGAGTGGCTTTCCAACGACCCTAAGTCAGCCTATTTCCCTGCCTCCCTGCCCTGCTCCTTTCCCTGCTCTCTGCCCTGCTCCCTCTCCCTCCCCGCCTTGCAAATTGACGGCTCGTGCCGCAAAAGGCCAAAACAAAATAATTACAACAATGACCCCGCCCCACAAGGTCCGAGGGAACACGGGGCATGGCGCATGCAAATAACAAGCTAATGATGTAAGAGCATAAGCGCTGACCAAAATTGTCAACGGCAGTTCCACTTCATTTAATGGTCACGCCCCCAGCTCCCAGCTTCCAGCTACCAGCTACCAGCTACCAGCTACCAGCTCCTTCTCCATCGCCAGCGGCATCTCCCATCGCCGAGTCTGAATCCGCGGACATCATGCGGCGATTTCTGATTAGATGACAAAGCGAGCGAAAACAGATGGAAGCCAGCGAAAACCGATGGAAGCCAGCGAAACCATCACAATGTCAAGGGGGCTGGGACTGCACACCCAGCAAGCGAGAGAAGCTGGCAGCTGGGTGGAGTCAGTCCTGAAATACCTTACTTCTAGGAATAAACACTTTAAAGGAACTTAGGAGTTTAGCTTAAAAAAAATATATTAGATTAGGTACAGTCTACCAACAGAAACAATACAGATTTAGTTTATAAAATTAGAAAATGTTAATGGTGTTATGATACTGTATTAAAAAATGCATTAATTAGAGTTTTCATTAGAGGCTTGGCAGCAACCATAGGATTTTACGTAAGTGC
>JAEIIF010033890.1:0-17318 GCA_018874455.1 Drosophila trapezifrons
TTTCGATAGACCTATCGGGTTTGTCAATTAATGAGCAATTAATGCATTAATCTCTCATTACCTTAAAATTACAAAACTCAAAGGGATCTCTATTGGGGTCAGTATTTAAAAACCAATTTGATTCAATTACTGCTCTGTGATCTCTAACTCGTCTCGGCTATTTGTAAGTTCCCACAGTCGATTCGGGGATTGCTCTCTTGGGGGTTGCTCTTCTTCCCCTTTACAATTTCATTGGGCAAATATTGTTGTAGCATTTCATAGAGCTTCGCACAAGTGATTTGCCGGAATGGAAGCAGCCCTCCACCCGCCGGCTCCTTTGTCTGTGGGGAGGTGAGGTCAAATGCAAACATTAAATGCTTATTCAAGTTCGAGTCTGGGACTGTTTCGGTGGCCCTGTGACTAGGGCCAGGACACTATAAAAACGACCTTGCGGGCAACAAAAGGCGGCACCAACACCACCCCATGAGTCCTGTGTGTGCGTGTTCCACCAGTCTGTAAACACAGAAAAAAGCTAAGGATACTAAATAAAACGTATAAGTTTTTAAAATTTTTAAATTATAAGGATTTTCTTTGATTAAATTTCAGTTTAATAATGCCTTTTCGAATTTATAGTAGGTATATACATTTTGAAAAGTATTTATTTCCATCTTATTTATCTATCATTACGTAGAGATAACCTTGCGAACGCTTTTCCTGTTAATACAAAAATTGATTGTATTAATGAAATAACGATTTAAAGTAAATCATAAATTGTTAGATTTTTTCCAGCTCTTTGAATACCTTTTATTTTTGTGAGTGCAGAAGAGTGGTAAGTGGAAGCTGTGTGGGCGCTGCCTCCTCTGTATTTGCCACTTCTTATCAGCAGTTTCGTTGCGCTGCAGCGTGGCATTTGTGTGACTTTTATGTGCGGCTTTTCAGCTGGTTACGATGCTGTCGCGATTGCTCCGTCCCGCCACTCATCCGCCCAACCACCCACTCCCTCCCTTCCTCATTCCCCATGCCAGTCGCAGCATCCTGGTGGTTGCTGCTTTGTTTTGCCGGGCGGCAGACAAAAAAGTGTCAATTGTTTTTGGACTGAGCACTATTGAGACGCCTCAGCGGTGAGCGATTCACAGTCGGCCGCCTAAACAAGTGGGCGTGCAGGAATCCCATTAAGGACTGTCGCCACCCTTCCGCCGCTGCAGAAAGTCCCGGCGATCCATCCCATTCACCCTCGCGGCGTGTCGGCAATTTAAACTAATAATCAACGCATCAGCAAACATTGTCGTTATTATTCAGCCGCCTGTGGCGCCCGCTGGCGCTTGGCAGTGACTCCTGGCAGATTGCGAGCTGGGATTTTCACTCACGTCTGACGATTAAGCTAGTGTAGCCATCCATCACAATCACCCAGGCACGTATCCAATTATGTGCTTAACACCCGTGTGCTGTTTAAAAATCGTTTATTCTTACAGTTTTGTAATTAATTTTTGCTCATTTATCACATTAAAATATAGTTTTACAATCATATACATATTACACAGAAGTGGGCATTTCCTGGATGCCTTAACAAAACTAATGCACTAAGGACTTAAAAGCATATTTTTTGGTTCCGGAATAACCTCATTAACAAATATTGGGCTCTCCCAACGTAAATGGTGCTGAAAATATCTGTAATTAAATTGACAGTAAAACATTTCGAATGTATTTCAAATCAATGTGGTAAAATTATTTCGAAGTGATCTGCTTGGAATAGAGAATTTGAAAAACTCAGATAGGGGTTCCTTGGATCTAAACTAATCAACTAACAATACATTAATAAAGCGCTAAACATTAACCAAATCAAAAATACAGGCTTTTTTCGGAGACACTGAGCAGGAACATCAAGGTAGAATCATAATGAATTAGCTTTTAACTTTTTAAATTTAGAAATCTTTGAAGCTCAACCACAAAGACGAATGGAAGAGCAACCTATGAATGAATTGTATTCTTAGTTATTAGCTTAGGACTTATGTGTGTAGTTCCCCCAAGCTAATAACTTAGTTAATAGAAATCTAGGTCACTAAAAACTAATGTAAGTTAAGTTTATATTTCGAAATTGGCTTTCGTAATACCAAGTGTCTCCGCAAAACTGAACTCAAAGAATCCGGAACAAAACTCTCGCAGCAACTGAAGAACCGCGCAGATATTCGACTAACACTAGGCTCTAACACTAGGGTTTCTAGTTCTCGGGGCGGGGTGATCAAGTGACCAACTACCGGAGGGACCTGCTGGGTCTGTAACTAACTCCCAACTGAATCCGAATCCGAACTGAATGCGTTGCTCCCATCCTACACCGCGTGCTCAGCGGCGGTGCCGGCGCCGAAGCGCAATGGAGTCGGTCAAATGATGTTCGGCGGCGTTCCCACTGCCGGATTCGGATTCGGCGAGGACTTGGACGACTTGACGCAGCCGTAGGAGGAGATGCCGGTGCCGCTGCTGCTGGGCGGAGAGGGCGGTGTGTCCGGACTGATCAGCGGCAGGTAGCGCCACGGGTGGTAGATGCTGCCGGCGTACATTGCCTGGAGGCGGGCCTGCAGATCCAGGGCCAGCGTAGGGTCTAGGGGGTAGTGGGCCAGGCCGGGAAAGGCGTTCGGCAGGCGGGGCAGGGACAGCTCCAGCGGCGATCCGAAGCCGTACTTGGCGCTCAGCGTGGCGGCGGCCAGGTGGACGTGGTGCGGGTGGGGGTGGGTATGGGGATGGTGCGGGTGCTGCGGGTGGTGGTGGGCGTGTCCATGGTGTCCGTGCAGGTGCGGCATGGCCTGACCCAGGGGTGAGAGCTGGGGCTGCATGTCCTTCGGTGTGGAGGTGCCACCAGAACCAGGGCCGGCGGTACCGGCTCCTCCACTGCCCGCCCCGCCTCCATTGGCTGCCCCACCTGGCACCGGTGACTTGTTCAGCGTCTTGGGCTTGCGGCGTGGCCGGTACTTGTAGTCGGGATGTTCTTTCATGTGCAGAGCGCTGTAAATTGAACAAATGTTGGAACACCGATCAAAAGATCGAACGATTTAACGATGATATCATAAACCTCGACACACGGAAAAAATATGGACAAGAAGTAAGCTTCAATTCGATTTAATTGCATTTGAAAATAAAGGGATTTAATAATGATATTTGAAATATCAGTTTAATGTAATTGTATGTGAATTTAGGAACTATAAATTGTTTTTTGTGTAGTTCAGGTCGTAAACTCCAGGGGACGGGAATCGGAACCCTTCCATATAAATACATAGATACAAAATGCACAAGTTTACTCGTCGATTATGTATTTAGCAAAGAGCCCAGCACGACTCCGACTTCGATTCCCTTTCCATCTTAGAGTCCGAATCCGATTCCGTTTCCCAGCTGCAACAATGCGCAATTGTTGACATTTGTTTGACAAAACGATAAAACCTGATAAAAGGTGTGTGTCTGTGTCTTCTGCTCTTGTTTTACTTTCGCTTTTCTTTATTTGGCTTTCCTTTCTTCGGTCAGTTATGTCTGCGTTATCGCGGGACCCGAAAAAATATTGTTTTCCTTATCACAGCGCATTGGCAAATATTTAAACAAAATTCGTGGTTCTTTTCACTCGATATGTTCGCTCGAAAACCCCGAATAGCCATTAGTTTAAGCCCTTCAGACGGGCCTTGCCTCATTTATAAATGTCATAAAATGTACATAAAATTTCACATTTCCATTTTGGCAGGCCAATCCAATCAATAAAAGGATTATGACAGTGCAAACACAGAGGTTCGTCATCGTCAAAGGCAGGGGAGCACACGAAGAAGGTTACCTATTTACTTGTATGACATCGAGATTGTACACAATTTAAGTTCTTTAGATTTCCAATATTTCAATTTATATTTCAGTCTATGAAAAGCAGTTTAATATAATTACATTTTAATTTAGATTGGATTGGAAACAAGTACTTGCCATTATTATTATTATGGTAAATTTATTAGACCTACTGCTGATTTGTACATCTCATAATTCTATAAATATTTTGCCCTTAATCCAGCTACTCTTCTAATATAAGCCTTTTGAACGTTTGTGTAATTTTAGCGTTTTTATAATATTTTACTTCTCCAGATAACCAACATTTTTGAGGGCCTTAGTTGCTTTCGAGTTGCAAAACTCTTTCGATAGGGTATGCTCCGAAGGGTAAATAAAATAAAACAGAATGCTAAATGAATGAAGCATTTCATGCGATGTTGTCGCCTCTCTTTTGTGTGACAACTTCAATTGAAATGTTTACCCAAGATATGCGAGTGCCAATGAAATTCTGACTAAGCAGAGCGGACACAATCCTCGGCTCCGGAGCTCCACAATGCACCAGGAGCTCTTCACAATGTGAGCCTTTGTCTTAGCTAATCGATCAAATTTTGTGGCCAGACGGCACAGAGAGCGAATGAGCTGCCAACTGGGAAAAGCTGTAACTGAAACCAAGCCAGAGTTTCCCAACCACTCTGCGCCCTTCGCCACTGAATATAATTACACGGCAAGAAAAATCATTTTCCATTTACAAATGGTCTATCCCTCAAAACATATTTAAATATTATTTTATTCAATGAATTTAGCTGCATTTCTTGATGAAAACAATTGTTAAACCCCTTTGCGGAGGCTAAAATAAATAAGAAAAAGTTATGAAAATTAGATGTTCTCCTTGAAAAAAGTTCAAAATGTTGGCTTTGTTTTTAAAGGAAGCTTATATGTAAATCATAATTTTAGATTTTAGATATACCATAGAAATCAAATGGTTCTATCTCAGGAGAAGTTTAATAGAAATAAATCAGGTTCTCACATTATCGCAGGTCGTAAACTAGAGTTCCCCTTAATATTTGCTCTAGACTTAATTAAGTGGTTAACTTTAAGTGAAATATTAATAGTAATACATTTTCGTAGTAGACCTAGTAGTAGTTGTCAGTTTGACCCTTCCTAAGCTTTTATGGGAATCGGATTCGGCGCACTTTTCCCTCTGTGTACTGTAGCCAGACCCCGATGAGCAGTACTTACCGCAATCGCTTTGCCTCGTCAATGAATGGACGCTTCTGCCCTTCGGTGAGCAATTTCCACTCGGCGCCCAGGCGCTTCGATATTTCGGAATTGTGCATTTTCGGGTTGTCCTGGGCCATTTTGCGACGCTGTCCCCGCGACCAGACCATGAAAGCGTTCATGGGCCGCTTAATATGGTCGTGGCTGTGGTGCGATCCGTTGGCATTCTGGAGGGAGTTGGCGGCGGCGTTGGAGTTCGAGCTCGAGTTGGAGTGGTGGTGGTGGTGCATTTTGGACGCCACTGGCGTGGGAGCTGGGGACGGCACGGCGAGGTCAGTTGGCGGCGGCGGTGGGGTGGAGTTGCCCGGGCCTGTGGCCACGCCCACGCCTATTCCCATGCCCATTCCCAGACCCATGCCCAAACTGATGCCGGGCAACTGCGGTGACAGGCTGCTGCTGTGGCTGTGATTGCTACTCCCGCTGCTGGTGTAGCCATTGCTGTGGCTGTGGCTGCGATGGAGGAGCGCGGAGATGCTCGTCATGATGCCGCGGGGGTTCCAATGGGGGCTCCAATAGGATTCCGACAGAGTGCAGGTCGTAATTGTCAGGTGGTACTGCTGCTCCTCGAGCCCTGAAATGCCAACGGAAATGGTATTCAATAGATATGCCTTGTTAGCTTGGGGACCCTGCCTGCTGCCCTATGAGTCATTTAGTCATTTGATGGGTTCGCGGAAAAGCACAATGGTGCTTCTTTTTACTCCTTTCAGTTCGTGTTAAGGGGGGCTCAAGCGCGGTTTCATTTTTATCGCACTTGAGTGCAAATATTTATCCAGCCTTGACACCGGATTTAGGAATAATTTGATTCGCAAGTTTGGGGATTTCCCGTTAAATATTTTGGTAATCCTTTTGGTTCACATTTTTTACAATATCATCTAATATTCATGTAGATTTTACAATAACTTGAATAGAATCGATATTGAAACATTTTTTGCTTTCTTATTTGTATGAAATTAATTTCTAGCTCGACTACGATTATTGATATCACAGAAAGAAACTAGTTTAGATCACATCCGCTGAAGATTAACCTATTAAAATATTGAATTTTATTTTATCCGATAGATAGCTCAGTTTAATGTAGTTCTTAAAAGAAAACTTAGACTTAATACATTTCCCCTACGAGGTTCTACTTAATCAGGGACAAGATATATTAAAGCTTCAAAAATAAAATCACTTATTCATATTCCAACCTTTTCTGGTATTTATGGGAATGCCTTCTTGTAATCCCCTAATGTGCTACTTAGTCTTACCATCTCACATCCTTATACAGGAACATATCCAGTTAAATTCTTTTCAGATATTTACCCTTAGCTCTAAGAACTCTTCCTATACATAGTCTTATTGAGGTTATTCTAAGTTACTATTTTTAACCAAACTTACCTTTTATTAAAATTAAGTTCCGCCTTAGAACGGGTTGGATTTGTATTCCCTCATACACATGGCAATCACTTAACAATTAAAGTCCACGCTTACTCTCAATGCGCTCGTTGGTCTCATAATAAGTAGTGATACTTAGTCACGGATAAATACTATTCCAAACACAATATATGATCCATACGATCCTCAAAATACACAAGTGCACAGAGTTTTCAGAATATTTTCAATGTATTTGGCGAGCGTGGCAGGTATTTGTTCCGTTGGTAGTTGACCGTTAGACAAGCGCAACGCGTCCGTTTCGAGTGCGCGACAGTTTGGATTTGAAAACACATTCTGTGGCATTCGAAAACTTGCGACAAAAACGGCAAACAAACCCGACAGAAGAGGGCAGGAGAGCAGAGGTGTCCGTGTGTGAGCGGGTGTGCGTGTCATTGTAGTGGTTGCTCGCTCGGTTGGTCGCTGCTGCTGCTGCGTCGCTGCCCCAAGAAGGACCGAGTGCGACAGAGAGCGCGCCGTGGAGGGTGCAAGCGAGACGGGCGCTGCACGGGAGCGGGCGGGCGATAGAGAGAGAGAGCGCGCGCTTTGTAGAGTTTTTTACGGCGCCTTCGTAGGACGCGTCAACGTGGCGGCTGAGTGATACAAATTCGCTGCTGCCGCTGCCTTGTGTCTTTGTATCTGCATTTTGTATCTTGTTGACAATCGCCGTGTGTTGGTTCGCCTCGGCTTGTGTGTTGTTTGCTCACTTGTTTGCCGAACGCTGCTCATTTTGCTCTCCGCGAACTGATAATATCTGCATTGCTTACAAATATAATCTCGCCCGAAAAGGGAGTTATTTTCTCTTCGATCACTTTCAATGCATTCACTCAGATAATGCATAAATATATACAAGAAATGGGTGCCATTCCATGTTTTATAATGGTTAATGGTGCTTAAATGATTCAATCATAAACTTGATGACGAGTGTATCTCCCTTAGCCATATGTAATATTCTTTATTTCAAATGTGTATCCTTTAAATTAAACATAAAACTTGCAAGTCCCGAAACAAACCTATTTTTAGGATTAATCCTCTCAATCCTTCTGGATTGATGGTGGAATTCTCAACTAGTTCTAGTTCTAGAATTCTGAGTAAGATCTAATAAACAGATTCTGGCTAAATTCCGAAACCATTGCAATTGTAATTGTAAAAGTCGAGATTTAGATTTAGTCGGTTTAATCAAACCATCTTGACTAGAGTTGGAAAGAAGTCGTTTCTTTTATCAGTAATTAAATCATAAGTAAGATATCAACCTATGAAAGGCTATTATACAGATAAAATAATTTCATATTTCTTCGATTTGATCGTATATCTTAATTTTCTCCGTGTACGACCGAAGATAGACCCGGTGTTTGCTTCCGCAATCGATCGATCGCTGATCGGATCTGTTTGCCACAAACATTCCGCTGAGGTAAGGTTGTTCGAGACTCTTTGTTATCGAGTCGCTCAATTGCCCTCCTTGTTTGTCACACAGGAAACTCCCCATTCTTCTGGGTGTTGTTGAGCTTCTAATATCGGTTTCTGTATAATTGCATCCAGAAATAACCGATTGCTCTTGCTTCCCTAAAATAACGAACTACATAAGGCTTGCTAAAACTCCTTATAAATGACCCTCTTTATAATTGCTGGGTTCAATGTTCAGTTCCATTTGTCAGTACTTAGAAATGGGTCGGGGCTATTCGTGCTTACAGCTTAATGTAAACATAAAGAGTATGTAATAGGTTGGGGTCACACCGCTAAGTCGGTTTAAGTTTGCAGGCTAATCATTTTTCTATCGAAAATATCTAGGAAACAAGAAAGAAAACCAACTTCGGGAAGCCGAAATTTGTATGCCCTTGGTTCTTGAAATTTTATACAAACCTTCCTATGACAGCCATAATATATAGTTAAGCGATATTGATCAAATGATAACAAGAAAAATATATTATTGGAGGTATATAAAAACACAATAGTTTAGCCAACTTTCCCTACCTCTCAAATACTCGTAAATTCAAAACGGATTTTTTAATCGTAAACATTCATATATCGAGTTATATGGATGGATGTATGCATGTATAATATACATTGTATATGGTAAAAAATTATTATAGTCGTCACATTTTTAAAAAATTTAAAACAGTAATTCTTAAATTGTGTAAAATTACCATATTTTGAAGTAGTTGCAGCTATATTTATTTTCTTTTAATTTTCCGAATGTTCCTATGGCAGATATATGCGTCTGATCCGGCGCCTTCTATCTTCAGTACGACCTAACAAGAAGAAAGAATTTTGGGAAAGTTTTAGTAAGATACTTTTAATACTGTGAGACCGACTAGTATGCGTTGAAAGAAACGCATCTACAGACGAATTAAGCTGTTAATGCTGAGCCAAAATATTTTATAGGGTCTGACTGAACTTCGATTATTGATACAACAAATTGCAGAATATCTAACGTATATGTAGTTTATATTGTAATCTTCTGACGAACCGGTTGCGTTTTTACAAATGCTTATTCAAGAACAAGGACGAAAAATAACCTAACAAATAGCATTACTTAATGTTTAAGTCAAACAACATATATTTTAATTGTGTTTACTCTTTTTGTCTTTCCCTTTAAATTTGTATTTATTCTGTAAAACTATCAAGAATCATAATAACAAATATTTTCTTTGGATTTTCGCTGGAAGGATGGACAGATTTTCTGTATTAAAACACTTTGCCTTAAGACTAATAGCTTTCTCTTCATACTTTTAAGCATCATTATTATAATGGCACGCATCCTGTTCAATCCAAACAAATGAACGTTAAGCATTATTCAAAGTGTAACATTTATGACTTTCTTTGCAATTTGGTGGCATTTTAAAAAATCAACTGTTGGCGCCATAAAAAAGATGTTTTCCCCCTTTCTTTGGTTTCTGCGCAGGCGTCGCTCTCCAAAAAGTCGTAACTTTTGTAGACTTTTGCAGCCCTCTTCCTGCCCCCTGCCCTTCCACGTTAAGCAAAACAAATGCTAAATAGGAAACGCATTTAGCGGCTACAACAACTGCCGTCCCCATTTATCCCCCTTACAATAATAAAAATGGCAGCGCTCCAGAAGCGAGTGTGTGTGTGTGAACCCCATCCCCGAACCCCGCAGCTCTCCACCCCTGCCACCCCCTCACACCGTCGTGTCTGCGCGCATGTCGATGTCGGGCACTTTGGACCAATGGCGTAGACAATGCCCTGGGATTTAAGGGCGGCGGACGGGGGGCTGCTGCTTAGAAGCGTTCTCAATGGTGACGCGTTTTTTATCGCTTTTTATTTTGCATGCGAATTGAATGCATTTTATTGGCCAAAAGCCAGAACAGACGGGTCCAAAACAAAGGCGCCAGCAACTGGTGGTCTTGAGTGCTAAGTGCTGTCTGTTGGATGCCTGGTCTCTGGAGAGGATGTGCCTGGGGATGTGCCTTATCGTCGGCTGGCAGAGCAGACCGCTCTCAGCTGCTGCTGTTGTTGGGACGGGCAGGATAGTCGGATCGGGACCCCGACATTCCTTCATTTGCTCCCACTTAATGGACATTATGGCTGGCCTGGTCCTATTATGTGGCCATCGCAAGCACAATGAGGAGCAGGCGTGGGTAGACAGCATCAGAAATCACTTTCACACAGCCCGGGCCAATGTGACATACCGGATAGAAGTAGAAGAAGTAGTTAAGTCCTTCAAAAAGCTATTTTACCTAATAGCAAAGGCATTTCCTATCCTCCGCAGCTAGTATTTTATTTATTTATTTCAAGTTTCTAAATTCTAAGGAGCTAAACCGCTATGGTGAGTCAGAATAGCTTCAAGAATAAAACTATATTTTCATAATTTTGTGACACTTGATACGAAATTAATGTTGTTCTTGGAATCAAATAGAAAGACAAATTACTGCGACTATTTCGAGTAAAAGTTTTTTTATAATCTCTGTAACAAGAAATAAATTTCTGTTGAACATCGGACTAGTAGGCTAAAAAGGCAAGTCATTTTAAGATTTTAAAGGATAGCGCTATAAAATTGGCCAGAAACGTGCCCAAAATAACACCACTGTCACCGTGTCACCTCCCCCGACGTCATAACTCTGGGTATTTTCAAAGTGACCCACCATAGACCATGGGAGCATTGTTTGGCTGCGTTTAGTTGCAATAATTTATGGCGGGGATTTTGGCGACAAAACGTGGCACAAAATTTTTGCATACTCGGGAACTCCCCTTCCATGTCTCTATCTCACTCTCTCTCTCTGCCTCTCTTTCGGCTAGCTCCCTCGCTTCCTTTCTATTTGGTTCGACCAAAAATGGGGAAATGCGGTCGCGCTAATCGTGATTTGTGTTTTAAATGAGGCCAAATAGAAGGCGGGAGGTGAGGTGGTGGCTGATAAGGAAGCAGAATGAGGAAGGAACATTTCAGTATTCGCAAGGAAATACTCCTATGGATGCTAAAATCAAGAAAACTTTTGTAAAATTGGTACATACAGTCTCTCAGTTGATTTCGTGCAGAGGTAGCGTATATTAAAATATATATATCAAAAATATTTATTCTTAAGAGACTCGAGCGAAGCTCTGCTCTCCTAATTTCATTTTTGTTTGATAATTTAACAGCCTTTTGGTCAGCTGATTAAAAACTGAGTGAGCAGACCTAATAGTCTTAATTCTTATTATTGCATTTTGTAGCTTCCGTTTCTTAAATTTGTTAATCATCTTTCAGAGAGTACACTTTAATTTAAATTATTAAATTATGTTTTATTGTTGCAATTATCAGCTACTTATACTAAAAATATTTGATCATCATTGGGATGTAGTACATTTTTTAAAATAGCTTTGAATTATAATGGTTATTTATTTATTTAACAAATTAAGCATGTTACACTTAATAATTAGTAAAAGGGTAGAGTTAATTCGGTGCAAAACGGGGCACTTTCCAAAAAGTTGTTGTGGCGAAATTGCTAGTGTTAGTTTATTAATTCAATTACTATATATTAACTCAACATGTAAAAAATCTTTTTGGTAATTTTTTATTAAAATATATTTAAAGGGCACAGGTTGTACCGATTCTCCCGTGCCCCTCCAAAAAAGGTTGATCGTTGTAAATTTTATTAAATAATCAAAGTCAATTAGTTAAAGAATCTGTGGCCTTTAAACATAATAAAAATAAAATAATAATAAAAAAACTCGACATCGTTGCGTTGCCAGACAAATTAGTTAAATAATAGCTCTACAAAATTTCGAAGCGATTGGTTCCGTAGATTTTGAGTCATCCTGTTCACGGACTTTTCAGAAGATCGTTTTAAAGTTTCGAATATAAAGTGAACTCAGTTACTAATCCGATCGATGCATTCTTAAGATCATTAAAAAATATTACTTAAAAATCACGAAAACATAAGGTACCTCCTTAAAACAACTCATTTTCAGAATTCTTTTTGGCAAAATAAAAGAGCCAATCGAAATTTTGTAAAATAGATATTTCCAATCCTAGAACAAAAAATTAAATTTGCTTAGATTTGTTTGATATGGGTTAGTCCCACGTATCGCACGTTACAATCCTACGATGTTGTAAATGGAAATGTAATATTTTTTTAGGCTTCTGTAAAATATATACTTACATTTTGTATTGTGCTTAGAGGTATTTAAGTCTACTTTCAAATGACATAAAGTTTAATTTCGTTACACTTTTTTTATCGAAATAATCGTTCATAATGTGTTGAGTCGCACGCTACACAAAATGGAAGTTACTTTAAATTTTCCATTTAATTTCCAATTTTAAGCTATATATTCATCATAAAGCATACAAAAACGAATATCTAAATAAAATCTGTGAATAAATGCTTATTTGAAGTCCAGAAAGGGCATGGTTTTCTAGCAAACGCCGTGGACCCATTGTGTCGCACGCTACATTTTTTCCACTAGCATTCATATTGTAGTTTTCCTATGAATAAATTCATATTTTCTTGAAAAGTAACTTATTCTAAGCTTAATAGATATCAACGAGAAGATTTGGTAGAAAAAGTGCAAACATATCGTATGCAAAAAATTAAATATAAAAATGCTCTTAAAAATACCAAAAAATACCAACATTTTTGTTTTTTTAGTTTTCTGGCCGACTTTTACATGAAAACACTAAGATATGCTATGTAACCATTGTATTATGAAAATTTTTATTTGGATTTATAGTTATTTTATATAAATACACACAAAAATACGATGATAATGAAAATTTTAGTTTGCGGGGTTGTATATTCGTTGACCGAATTTTAGATAACTAGATAATTTTGAATATTATATAAATAAATATCTGTTAAAATTCGAATCATTTGTTTTGGGCTTCCTAAAGAGGAAACACCCTATGATACCTTAGAATACCCTAGAAAGTATAAAATTCCCAAGTTTCATCATATTGCCCATAGATGGCTTAAAAATTATGTCAGGAAAGCAGTGTAAGTTAGGCAACAGTTGAAAAGGTTAAAAACTTCGATGAAAAGGTTTAAGCCTTTGATGAAAGCGGAGGTCGACAAAGCAGTGCACGGTCGGTTAAGAAAGCAGTTTAATTCCACTGCTTTTTCAAAGATGGATCGCCCTTACCGACTGCGTACTGCTTTGCCGACATCATAGTTTACCCCCGCTCATCCAAGTTTTCAACCTTATTTAATAAAGTTTCAACACCTATTTTCATCCAAGTGTTCAACCTTTTTTCACCAATATAAATCACGTATACGCACAGTAAGCTTAAGGTCCTGTTCGATTTAGCTTCTATCTTTAAGTTTTCGACAATTTTTAATTGTGCGATAATTTCGTAATAATAATATTAATTTTCCTGCACTACGATTAGGAGTGATATAAGAATATTGTTAATTTATTTATCTAATATTGGTTTAACAAATACTATTTAAAAAAACACTATACACTTTCACATTATTCTCTCGATTTAGTTTTGGAAAACGAGAAATTGGTGCTCCCGAGTCCCGCGAAACGAAACAATCTCTTCGAAAGGCTTTTAATGTGAAAAGGTGGGCCTTAATATTATTTAAGTAGGGTAAAACAAAGTTTTTATAAATAAACCTGTTCATTTTCATTTTTTAAATGGTGCTTTTACCATTTAAAAACAGGTATAATAGTCATTGAGACCACTGGAATTGAAACTGTTCAAAGGGTGGCAGCCCATTCGGACCGATAATTACAAATTATTGCCTTTATTTAGCTTAAAAAAAACCATTGACAAAATAAAAGACATTCAAACAATCTGTTTACTTCTCGAAACATCCAAGTCAGCTGTTTGAGCAGTAAAAACAATTATATATTCCGATAACAAAACGATGTGAAACCGGAGCACGCAAAAACGAAAAACAAAAGTGAAAAACGGAGCCCGCCTGATAATAATAATAAATAATAATTCATTTCAACTTTGGTTTAAATACTCGACTTTGCTGATCCACATTTTGTCCCCTTTCGTAATCAATTAATTAAATTATATTCTTATTTTATTTAAACAAATGATGTGTAGGACAGTGGCTATTACTTAGGGTTATTTGATCAATTACTGGATTTATACACACTTGAGTTCCTGCATTCATATTGACAGATGAGACCCCAGATCATTAAAATTAATGTTTGTTAAACAGTTATATATTGGGCTTAATATAGGCCGAATACACGTAAAACATGAAGTGGTGTGGCGCTATCAGCCGAACTCTTCTAAATAAACGCTGAATATACAAATTTTACAGGTCTGGCATCCCATCTGTAAATATGAATACATGTATTCGAGTCTGTGTATAAACCTAGTTAATAACTTTTAGCTCTGAATAAAAATTAATAAAAATAAAATCATCAGAATGAAAGCACTTGGCACTTGAATTCCATGCCAGCGTTTATTATTTAATTGTTCGCCTCTTTGTACACATTTATTATTAACAATGCATATAACGCAGCTACAAAAATATTAAAAAAGAAATACACAAAAATATTTAACAATTTTGCCAATAATATCCGAAACGGAAACTCTGCTTGGAATTAACGTACCCCAAAACCGCCCTCCACAATTAACGCTAATTGCCGGCGCCTAAGAGAGCGTAAAATTAATTAAATTTACTTGGATTTTTGCACCTCAACTTGACTTGGGCTCGCATTAATTAGTGGCCAACGGTAATTTCGCCAGGCTTAAACTTGAGCGTTGAGTTGCTGCGGCTCTTGAGCAATCTCAGCTCGCTCTGGTGAATTTTGTCAACCTGATTGGCCGGAAGTTGCCTTCGTTAAGAAGTGTTCGACGCTCTTGGCTTTTGCCACCCACACACCCCAACTTAAGGACACAACGAGCAATTACTCGCTCTCACTTCCAGTCCCTCTCAACGAAAGGGGGCTGTAATTAATTAAAATTCGAATTTTCCAAGACATTTTCAAACCGAAAATGACATTTTAATATTTTAATAGTGTTACTAATTAGTTATATGCGTAATATGTAATAGCTTTTGGTTTTAATGGACTTTAAATTCCATTTTATCCGCCCCCAAAAGGCATTCGATGTAATGTTAAATGATATATCCTGAACTTAAGAACTTATTTTTATGGATTTTTCCTTTGAATTTCTTTCCTTTTTTTTGCTGTTAAATCCTCTACGTTATAGCAGTCTCATCTAACATTATTCTTTAGGGATTTTCTGGAGGGATTAACCATTGGCTTTATCGATATACGAGGACTTATCTATAGGTTACAGTTAAAAGGAAGATGAGCTCAAAATTATTTGTACTTACTCATAATAACAACAGAGCAAAACTCCAATAAAAAATTAAATTTTGCTGCTTATGACAACGTGTCTTTTATTTTTGATTTTTCCGATTGTTTTGTTTTTATTCTGATGTATATATTTTGTGTGTTTTTTGCTTTGTGTGTTTTAGTGTAGAATTTAAATACATTTTAAATTTAAGTTTAAATTTATGCTATGCACTTCGATCTGCGTTTAAAACATAAAAAATTGCACCGCTCGTTGTTGTTTTGTTGAAATTTTGTTTTTTCTTTTCGCTAAGTGTTTCTGCCATCCTTTTTCTTTTCCTATCTCCATCTTCGGTCCTTTTCTTCAGTGGCTGCTTTCTCGCTCTAATTTAACAAAGCTTACGGTTAGTTTACAACTGGAGACTTACATGCAAATGTTGGCTACGTTTAACTTTAATCTCGCGTTTCGGTTGTATTCGTTATACCCTGTCAAAGGGTATTAAACCCCCATTAAGGCTTTCAGTTTCAATCAAATAAGGGGAAATATAAATTTATAAAGTTAATCCTGTTAGAAATTCAGCTTAAAATAAACATTGTATTCATATTTCAAAAGAACTTGTTTTTAATTCGATTTTGACGATTCAAACTGAGTTTTTAAAGATTTTATAAAGTTCTAACTAAACCGAACACCTCTCTTTAACTGTGTTTCCCCTGACTAATTCCTAAGTTATTAGAAACCGCGCCAAATTTGATCGAAATTGAAAGCAAAGGTCGGGTTTTCATCTTGCTTGCCCTGCCACTATTCCTGTGAGCTTTCCTAGGTCATGGACAAGTTTAACTCCTCGCTGCCGTTGGAAGATGGTGGTCAGAAGATCACCGTCAGCGGTCGCCGGAAGTCTGCAGCCGTGGATCCGCCTGCGCCCCCGCCTCCTGACCCACCGCCGGCGCCGGTCACCACACCGACCCCCCCGACTGCGCCACCCGCCGCCGCTGCCGTGGCCAACTGGCCGCCGTACTGCTGGGCGTACTGGGCATAGTCCAGGCCCACGTCGCTCGGCGAGTGCAGGTGCGGCTTGGCCTCCACCACGATGCTGCCGCCCGCCTCTAGCTGGGGCGTGGCATCGCGCTCGTCCAGGCCGCTGCTGCTGTTGTTGTTGTGCGAGCTGGCGCTGCCCCCGCTGCCGCTGAGCAGCAGTTGTTGCTGCTGTTGCTGCTGCTGCTGCTGCTGTTGCTGCTGCTGCTGCTGCTGGTGGTGGGCGGCCGCGTGCTGCTGGGCGCCGTAGATCTTGGATATGTCGAAGGCATAGTTGGCCGCCCGATCCTGGTACATCTTGGAGTCGAAATAGGCCTTGGTCAGCACACTAGGATCCAGGTAGGCGCTATAGGCAGCGGCACTCGCCTGCGTCGAGTTGCTGAGATACGAGCTCCGCTCCAAGGCGAACTTGTCCATCTGACCTGACAGGGTGGCCTATTTGGAGAGAAGGAAGGGATATTATTTCATGAATAAAGGATGTGCAATAAGGGATAACTTTCGGAGGCTTCAGTCCCAATAAATCCATCCTGCCCTCAGCTAAGCGCCAGAAGCCAAACAGCTTCAGGCAACCACGTCGCACGTACATGGAAAGTTAAATGAGAAATTAGGATGTTTCGAGGGCCTGCATTTTTATTATAATAAAAGAAATTATGACGACTCTTTTTGGGCCTTTCGGGTGTGAACACCTTAGCAAATTACAAGATAGAACTATTGTCCCAAAAATAGAAGGCATGTCCCTCAAAGACTTCGGTAGTTGTTACTGCTTAAAAATATTACGTTCATTATTTACTGGCAATAGCTTTGTAAAATTAGTCCCCATATTTGGAAGTGAACCACTTAATTAAACTAAAAATGGTAAAAATAAGGTTAAGATTTTAAAAATCTTTATTCACCCAAAACATTTTAATTGTAGGTTTTTCATCTACAAATTTAGAAGTTCTGACCTGCAAGTTCTTATTTTAAAAAACAAGCTGCTTATGGTGTTATGATACTGTATTAAAAACTTTATTAATTAGAGCTATCATGACATACGATTTTACGTAGGTGCGAGCAAGACGACTATACGCACTTTCAGTTATGTACATTAATGTATTAATCTTTCATTGAAAGTTCGTATAGTCGTCTTGCTCGCACT
>JAEIIF010033944.1:0-16098 GCA_018874455.1 Drosophila trapezifrons
AATTAAATAAAGCACAAACTAATAATCTAATTATATATATAAATCCCAAATTTTAAGCACTACCTCTTAAAAATAAGTATTTAAAATTAAAATTCTCTGATCAGTGACTTACATTCCTTTTAAAAGAACATTTAAACTTCGATGCAAATCATATTTTCTATGATAATTCAGGGTAACCCAAACTTAAAGCCAATTTGCTGCACTTTCCTTGACCGGCAAATAGAAATGAAGTGAACGAAATGGCAAAGTGACTACCACAAAGTATCGTAAAAATCCAAAAGTCATAAAAAATAATCAAATAAAAATGGGAAAAGCGAAATGGGAGTGGAAATGCCGAAGGGCGGACCTTTGTTCGCTGCAATTATATATGTATTTCTATGCCAGGATAACAAAGCCTTGGCGGTCGGTCACTGACCGCCCAAGAACAGGAGCAGGTCCTCAGCTCCTTGTGGTAAGCCATATTGGGCGATAAAAGCGAATAAAACGAAAGCCCAGAAGTGTTTTTCGCGGAGTTTTTGAAGTTGTTCTGCGTACGGGTGTATGTTAATTATATATATGTTGGTTTTTTTCGGTACGTGAGCCGACTTTTACTTTTACGACCGACATACATTATAATTAACCCGAGGCGGCCTCCGGAGAGACGACTAGGGAGTAGGAGCAATTAATTAAAGCGCCCAAAGTGTCATAAACCGTCCGAGAGAGCTGTCAATTAAATGCGGAAAGGTTACGGTTCCGCCCTGTGCCCCTACCTCCGGCTTCCGACCACCGAGCTCTGACTCCTCCCAGCTGCCATCTCCGCTGACCTCGCGGAAGTGTTGCGGCTGCGATTTATTGTGGGCGTGTCAGTCCCAGGCGGGAAAACGGAAAAGCGGGAAAACACTCAAAAAACGTCGCCCCCCCGAGTGAAAAATAAAGGTCATAAAAATTGTCCGCTTATGCCACAGCACATATACAGTACATATAATGTATATTTGGATAAGAAGGGAGCGGAAGTGTTTACTCTTCGCTGTCCGCGACACGGACCCCGATGCCCCTCGTGTTTGCCTTGTGCGCCCTCCAACCAAATTGAATTTTAAACATTTTTCAGCTTCCATAAATTGCTTTTCCTTCGGCCGGCTTTTCGTTCTCGCCCCCGCATCGTTTTAATGCGAATTTCTGCTGACATTCGTTTCGACGCGTATTTCGACGGCTCTCACTCATTCATTCATATTAAAATTATTGTATTTATTGCCTGGCTGCGACTTAAATATTTATGCGAGCGGCTTTCGTATCTCATAATCTTTTATAAGATTTCGTTGACGCTTTATTTTCGCAATTTTCGCCAGAGAAAGTTTCATTTCCTGCAGCTAATAACGCGTCTTGTTAGGCGAATCCTGTGAGCAGCCTTAACAAAGGTGACACAACAACTGCACTTCAGTAAATATGGGTATTCGCAGGGATTTCTGCATGCTGTCGTCCTGCAGCCTGGCAACGGTTCGTATGAGTTCTATGCAAATCCAGTTGCTGAACTTCTAAACTTCAGAAAAGGAGGAATTTAGCAGCACAATGGAGGGTTAGAAGGACATTTCACAGACAGGATGTGCGCCAATTTGCGACAATGTTGCGGGCCCAGGGGAACTTTTCAAATTGCCGAACTGCAGGCCGGGCGTGTTTGGCTTTCGGTGGGCAGGATCTGCCAATGTTTGAATTATTGGAACCAGGTCCTGTGTTTGCCGCATGCAAAGCGCTCTTTAAGGCCGGTTTCCTCCTGTTTTTGGACAATTGGAGCCGGCAGAAAAACACGTTCGCCGGTTTACGAGCCAGCCAGGAATAGCCGCTCCACGTGCGCCGCCTTCCAGCCTCGGAATGATATTGTTCTCCCGACTTTTACGACCCACTCAAACATGGCAAGGTCGAACAGAAGTAATTAGACATATTGAAAAGCCTTCTGACTAGGCTCAAGACCACAAATTAATGGTACTTACTAATTATTAGAGGTTTGAAAGCCATTGAATTGCCAAATAATAAATTTAAATATTTTAGACTTAAATTTTAGGTGAAACGTAATGGAGAAATACTTTTTAAATATGTGTTTTCATTCAAAAAAAGACTTAAATTATCTTTTTAAGCCTGTCATGGATATCTCCTCGATTTTTATGAAAACCTCAAAATGCAAATGAAGTGTCACAATAATCACTTTCACTTGGTTAAGCAAGTTAATAATAAAAAAAATGTTTCACTGAAAAGGTCAACATGTTTGTCTTTCTAATAACAAATTTTAATTAAATATAGAAATTAAATTAGCATATTACAATATTTATATAAATAATAAGAATGTCAATCATGAATGGAAAAGATATTGTCAATAATTCAAACTTGTCATTAAATTTATAATTCAGCAGAAAAACAATATTTTACTTTAAACAACGTGTGTTAGTCTTCAAATATTTCTATAGAGAAAATGTTACAGTTTTCGCCTGAATATTTTATTTCTGCAGTTACTAATTTCCAGTGAAAAAGTAGCTTATTTATTTGGCAAGCTATAACTCTTTCATAGAATTAAAATAAAATATTTATACTAGGAAGACCCCAATAAAGGGCTATTCAGTCGCTTTATTCTTAGAAATTGTTGTCAAAAAGATTTATGGGAAACTCGATAAACCGAATCGTTCTGCAGGGCAAAGCTCTGCATGAGGGATTGCCGTTGATTGCAAAAGGCAATAGAAGAGGCTATAGCCCTGGCCAAAACAACCACCGGCTTAGATCCATGGCTGGCCCAGACTGGCGGAGGCGAGGGATATGCCCGTAAAATATGAAGCTGGAAACAAAGGCAGCGGCACAGTCTGAATTGAATTGAACGGAATTGTAGCTGCCAGGTAAAAGATAACCCACGGCAGCCGACTAACCCTTTCTTCTCAGTTGGTTTTTTCCTTTAACTAGTGAGTATTTAATTTTTAAGGGATTTCTGGTAAAGTCCAAAGCATAAGCAAATAGTTAAGCCCTTCCTCATAAAACATTACTGAGATAAAAGGTTTCTTTTTGAGATTTTCACAGAATACAAGTACCTGTACAAATGTATATTTCTGTTATTAAATACAGCCTTAATCCTCGAGTATTTAATGCTTATTTGCTTTACCAATTAATCTGTAATCTCTCCGAAATCCATATTCTATATTTAACAATTATTTTGGCAACGCCAGTGGCCAGAATGGGTTAAGGGTAACAGAGAGAGAAAGTGAAAGTGCCAGAGCAGGGCCCAAACAAGAGGAAGAAGCGGCGGCAATGACAATGCCAATGCTGTCTGTATACTTAAGGCATTAAAACATGAATCAGAAAAGCAACAAAAAAATAAATATAAAAAGCGGGGAGAGGAAACTGTAAGTACTGGCAGATTGGAGTGTTTCAAAGGCAATTGGTAATGACAGCGAGAGACTGAAGCAACAGTTTGTCATTAGCAAAGTCAGGCGAAAAAAGTGGTCCGCCCCTCGGAAGCTGAGACCAAACTGTCGACCGAAAAAAGAGCTGGCTTTAAGGGCAACTTGGCTGGAAGCTTAAATGGATTCTTGGCATCGAGACGATTAAAATTAATTAAAGGAACCCTAACTGCTGGTCAGCTGCGGGCAAGCCACAAAGGATGCGGAAGCTATGTGAATAATGGCAAGGAATTACTTTTTAATTAGTTCACAACTCCTCGAGCAAGGACTCTCCGCTCGCTTTAAAGGGCTAATTAGTTGCACTTCCTTCCTTTCCCCACGAGAGCATAACTAAGGGAAGGAAGGACGATTGCTAGCCAATTCATGGCCGAATCAAAAGATCTTATAGTTTTTTTTCGTAATTTTGTCACCGTTGTTTTTTTTTATTGTGCATAAAGTACTTAAGGCTAGTATAATTATAATATATTTATATGTATGGAGCATTGTGTCGAGCCCCGCTAAATCATCTGCTACATATCATCCTCATCGTTGTCATCCTCATCCTCGTCGCTCTTCCGGGCGTCGAGCGGAGCTCCCATCCAAGGACCCGCGCTCGTCGCCTATTAGCTAATGGAGTTTCTTCCGGGGCGGGAAAGTAGGCAATGAAGTAGTCGGTGAAATGTACAGATGAGAGGGAAACGGACAGCGGAGAGTGAGTCATGGAGGGAAACGTATTATGTACAAAAGTCGTGGGCGAAAGCGCCGCCCCCTTCGAGGACACAGAAGTCTGAGAGGGGCCTGGGACCGGAACTGGTCCGTCCCAGGACAATGGTTAAAGATCGTAGTGGTTAATGTGATGCGGGGATCATGTGGAGTCCGAGTGGGAACTGGGGGCGTGTCAGCTTTCAGGACTAGTCAGCAGCTTGGGCCGAGTTCGAAGTTCGCAGTGGGTGAGTGAGTGAGTGGGTGGGTGGCGCCGCCTTAGTACGGTCCCGACTTGCCGGGCGGTCCGTAGTTGCTGGACGGGGCCGAGATGGAGCCGCTGTCGCCGCCGGTGAAGCCAGAGTCGCCTCCGGAGGTGTAGCCGTTGCCCGCGTTGGTCTGGGTGAAGCCGCCGCTGCTGCCGGAGAGGTTGCCCAAGCTGCCGCCGCCCGACTCCTTCTGGGTCTTGTACTTGATGAAGTACACCTCCGGCTTCGAGGGCTGTGTGGGCGCGGCCGTTGGGATGACGATGTCCTGCTGGTCCTCTGGCTTCTTCACCAGCACGTAGACCAGGGTCTTCTCCTCGTTCTGGGGCTGCACGGGAATGACCGGAGCCTGGTACGAGGGCGGGGATGGGGCCTTGATGAAGATGATCTTGTAGTGCTTCTGGGACTGGCCGACTGGCAGGTTAGGACGCTGGCGGACCTCCTCCTGCTCTGGTGGTGGAACGTGGACGTAGATGTGCTTCTGCACCAAGGTGGTGCCGCCGCCGCCGCCTCCTCCAAAGCCACCTCCAATGCTGCCGCCTATGAAGGGTTATTAAAAATTTGTAATGATTTTTGTAAGGACCCGAAGTCCTGGAAATTACACACCTCCTCCGAAGCCACCGCCGCCGCCGCCTCCAAAACCTCCTCCTCCTCCTCCGCTGCTGAAGCTACCGCCGCTGCTGATGCCTCCGCCGCTGCTGCCGCCGAAGCTTCCACCAAATCCTCCACCACTGGAACCGCCGCCGAAGCCACCACTGGATCCGCCGCCGAAGCCACCGCCACCGAAGCCGCCTCCGAAGCCGCCGCCGCCTCCAATGCCACCACCACCTCCGTGGGAGCCACCTCCGGAGCCGCCGCCGCCTCCAGGACGATTGTAGTTGTAGCCCGCTTCGGGACGGGCGGCGGCTAGCGCCAGACAGGACATAAGGATGAAGGCTTTCATGGCTGGGTCAACGGTGCGTATGGTCGACGTACTGGTCTCTGGGATGCTGCTGCACGGATGCTGGGTTCACGGTTCTCACAACGCACTCACTTTAGCACTGGGTCACGGTATCTCACAGTAATCCTCGGTCTGTGGATTCGTGGATTTCGTGGATTTCGTGGGGGGAAACAGAAACAGAAACAGAACGGAATATTGGGATTGTGTCGCAGATTGCAGGAAGGGATCGAGCTGCCTCACGTTGCTTTATCCTCGGCTGGCACTCGGCTGCTGTTTATTAGACCAAATCAAATGCTTCACTGACGATCCACTGCAGCCGCATCAGCAATTTATACAGAAATCCAGCCGAGATGCACGCCACCACCACCACTCGGCTGCGAGAGGGTTTTTCGCTTTTCGGATTTCAGTTTTCGGCTTTCGGCTGTCGGTCTTCAGTCTTCTGTCTTCTGTCTTCTGTCTTCAGTCTTCCAGCTGTACGCTTGTGTGTGTCTTCGTTTCGGCGATGATGATGATGATGATGCGACTTTGGTCTTTGCTTTCTGGCCACTACTGCGCATGCGTGGCGAGCAGGCCAATAATGAGGCTCTGTTTTGGCCATCTGTGTCGGTGTCGGTGCCTCTCCAGCTCAGTACCTGGCCGTATCTCCGGGGTTAACCTCTGCCTCTGTCTCTGTCGCGGTCTGTGTCTGCGGCTGTGTGGGTTGGCAAGTGAAACCGAAATTACCGCACAATCAACTTATTACAGCACCGCCGATTTCCCGCTGTCGGATGTGCTGGAGCTGGAGCCAGAGCTGGAGAGTCATCTCTGGGCACACTCGAAATAAAATCGGCAGCATTTCACTATAAATTATTTAAATTGCCTAATTTTTATGGGATCTGTATTTAAATTTGAATTTTTAGCGGCTGTAGTAGCAGACGAAAGATGTGTGTATGCGCTAGAGGTGGAAGCTTACATCAATCGATAACTGTCTAGAATCGGAATGCTATGCGGCGTTCGTAGAAGAAGAGTAATAATCGATAACTATCGCTATAAAGACTCCATCTTCGTGCTTTAAAACGCGATCAAGGGGATTTGAATCAAGGATATGAAGTTCCATAGAAAAATATTTTTCCAACTTTTTATTGACAATAAATGTAAATATATATTTTCCTAGAAGTTCACAATTATGAATTTAAATTGTCTACGTATAGTATATGATCAGTACATTTCTCTAAGTGCACTCTCTCCCAGAGCCTCAGCCAAGTCAAGACCCAGTGTCGTGCACTTTCGCTCTCATCGCTGCTGGGCTGTCGACTTGCTGTTGTTGCTGGGTTAAAGCCACAGCCAAAGCCAAAGCCGGAGAGGGAAGACGAAGGCAGAGGCTCAGCCTCGGCCGCGGCCGATCCCGCACTCGAGCGTCAGCTGGCCAGGTGAGCAGGCGGCTTTCCTGGGGCCTGCCGCCAAATTATTGCACACGCTCACCATGAAAGTGAAAATCAAAAGAAAACTCCCGAAAACAATGGCAAATTCGAATAATTTGAGCTCTCTTTGTCTGCGTCCGCGGCTGTGTCGTGCGGGGGAATTTCTTTATTTTCTCGGTCCCCCTTTGTATGACAAATGCGACTGACTACGTGCCTTGATAGATGTGAATACTATATAGTATATGTGCCTGTAAGTGTGCCACTGTGCAAGGCCTACGATCCGCCGCAGATCCGCCGTAAAGATATTTCATAAAACTGGGTTGGCCGTGTCTGGTGTGCGAAAATAATTGCCAGGCGGGATCGTTTTTTACCGCCAGACATCTATCCTATCCTATCCTTGGTGTATTTGCCTCGCCACATAAATCTCCAAAAAATAATTCAAGTTTTTATGGCACTTTTTTCTTCGAACTCAAAATGAGATTTTGGACAAATGCCCTATTACCACATTTTTATGGGTAATTGGTACCTGGCTCTATGAGGAAGGGATTTATCACGTGAACACGCTCATATATTTATAGTCCCTGAAAAATTGTAGTTTAGACTATTAAAAAAACTTATATTGTGATATTTTCTTATAAAATCTATAATTATTTATTTTGTAACCTTTTTAAAATACAAAACAACATTACACAATCTTAATAATAACTAAAACAAATAGAAACTCAATCTTTTCAACTTCCATTCAGCAGAAAATTTAATCATCTTTCATTATTGAGGCCCAAGCATTAAAAATTGATGTCTTGCGTAATTCAATTTGATGTCACATCGTAAACAAAATAAAAATCTTTTTAAATGGCCCGACTTAACAGCCAGGTTTTGTTGGTAATGTTACCACCTCCACTTTTTCGTATTCAGACGGCTAATTGTGTTCAGTTTAATGAAGTGGCAGGCGGCAGATCGAACACACTTAACGTTCAATGAACCGAATACAAAGCAGAAAAAAAGCTGCAAAAAATGTGACAGTGAAAGAAAATCAAACCAGCCATTATTCAATTAAATGTTTGTTTATGGCTGAGCTATTGTATTGTATTTTCTAAATGATTTAAAAAGCTATTAAACGTTGTTTGGAGAAGTAAAATCGACCAAGAACGGATAGAAAACAAATATTTATATTCAAAGCTATTCACTTTAAAGAGTGAAACATAAACAAGAGATTAATTTGATAATAAATATATGAATATATTAAATGATAGATATTAAAAGAAGCAAAGTAAAAAACATGTTTATAATAATATCATAAGTACTTAAAGTTATGTAAACAATAAATAAAGCTGCAAGATTTTAAAAATTATTTATCAGGGCATAGGTATGGAAAATTAAATATAAGGTGACGGAATGATCAAGAAAATGTTGCTAGGAACATGCTGGTAACACCCTTTTGTGCTGGCAACTCTCTGAGATCGGATGTCTCTATCGTGCTGTCAAATCTTTTGTGCTGGCAAGTCTCTAAGACCTGTTGACTCTTTCGGAGCAAAAACCAAAATGTTAATAGATTGTATAAATATTGGAAGAAATAAAAAGGAAAAGAAAAACAGTAGCTGGCTCTTTAACATCTCATTAACCGCTTAATAGCTCTCACCTCAGCTATCAATAGGCGTATTTCACTCTCTGGCACTTTACAGCTCTGTTTGACACCGATTTCAGGCCCCCACCGATTAGTCATATTTCTGCAGTTAATGGACCGAGCATTTCTGCCATCCTGCCAATTAAACTTTTAGTGCTTATGATCCATCGGGCAGCCGTTAATAAACGACACTTGACGGACGACTGTGGGGCGTGGATAATACCGGGAGTTGGGGAAAACAAATCTCCGCCAGATGATCCATGTGGCGATGTCGGACACAAACCCGTTGATGATCGCGCTCTTAGGAATAATAATAATAAAAATTAAAACGCAACTGCAGTCGGCTGTCAGGCGGACAGTGAGTGTTTCCTGCCCCCCAAAGCCTCCTCCAGCGATTTCACCTTGAATCTCTTCTCTCCGCGGGAATTACGCAATCGGAGTCTCGCTTCGGGCCAGGCTAAGAGCAAAGAGCCATATGCAAACACTGTTTTTGGCTAACGAGCGGCGAGCGATTTTCCATGTATATATTGACAAACTTGCAGTTGCAATAAATTGCTCGCCAGTTGCAGTTGCAGTTGTGGGAAATCGAAAATCGAATCGAGAGTCACAATAAACCGAAAATACAGCAAGAGCTCTGCTCCCCAGCTGCCAGAGGAGCCAGGCGCAATCAGTGGATCCGATGTGGAGTAGATGGATGGGAATGCAAATCGGGAATCCAAGTTCGAGTTCACATCCGTCGAGTCAACTGGAGCCAGTCGCCTTGAAGTGCTCGAGTCAAGGCTAGGAGCCTAATTTTATTCACTATTTTATACCCTTTCAAGGGGATATAGTCCTTTTTGCGCTTAAAATCTTCAGGGTTTCTTCAGCAAATATTTTATTGGGAATGTTCCATTGTAAATATTGATAAATATAAGTTTTAATCTTATCTAAGCCAGAGAATTTATAATTTTTATAATTGTTTCCGAATTAATGGATTTAAAATAATAATAAAAGTCTACAGGGCCTATTAACTTAGTCAACCGTCATAGTATGATCATTATTTATACTTTTAATTAACTTAACCAATATTAAAATCTTCATTTGCATTTAAATTAATGATAAAAAAAATAACATAGTAGTGAATAATAGAAAAGAGTATTAAAGACAGGCTCTGCCATCCAAGCCAACTTTTCTTTCCCCCACTTAAACGCTTTTCATTCAACTTCCGAATGCCGTTGGGAAAAAAAGCGCCAAAAGCGCGCCGATCGCCAAAAAAGAAACCGCAGCTGGCGATAAATCTCACGCTCAACAATGTGGCTAAAAATAAGCGCCCAGCAGCGGCGCTGAGTTGGCAAAAAAAAAAAGTCAATGGGGAGCACAAAGCCCGGGAGGCGATAAAAAGCGTTTAAATAGAAGTAAAATCAACTGGGTGAAATTTAGAGAGGGAAGGAAGTTGTAAATGCAAGTAAAACTATTCAAGATATTGGATTTATAAATTTTTTTAAAATACAACTACGAGGATTCGGCAACTGAAGTTAAGTGCAAGTATTTATGCGTCCGAGATTTAAATTGAAACACTACAACTTGACACCAACATATGATACAACATATTCTAAGCAATTTTGATATTGTCATAATAAATCAAAATTAATTAACAGCCCTCACATCTTTAAGCAAGCTTGTCCATAAATTAATGGCGCTAAATACCAAATATTAAAAATAAAATGCACTAAAAGCACGTTAAGAAAACGAGTTTACTAATTGAAAGCCTTAAAAGCATTATTACTCCGTGATAATACCATAAAAGAGGTATAAATAGATGTGTTTCCTAGCGAGCATGTTTTAAAAATATTAAATGCTTTGCCTCTAGTCGATAAACATCGTTTACTGCCGCTATGCAAACGAAATTTGCCAGCTACAGAAATGTGTTTACTTTGTGCTGCGATTTCAATGACTTGAACTTTAGGCGCCTCCGTGGGTGGCGCAAACGGAGGGGCTTTCCAAGGCAGTGAAGTTGCAGGAAAGCTGCCAAGATGCCAGCTATATTTCCAGAGCTCACGCAATGGGCGAAGTTATGGGAGCACCACGGGCGCATCCCTGGGGATGGGGGATGGGAGACTGGAGGCGGCGGATGATGGGTAGGAAGTCGCCGGCGACGACGACGACGACAGTTGTTGCTTCCTGCATTCATTGTCGCTGCTTTTTTGCCGGTGGCATCTCCGCATCTCCAGCCCAATCCTCATCTCCAGTCTGCCCAGTGGTGGCGCAAATATAGCTATTTTATAGCCAGATTTTAGAGATAAATTATTTATATTAGATTTAAAAGTAAACCTGAGTTTAAACACCTACAAAGTTATATATTTTTATAAGTAACCTAATGTTAGCTTAAGTTTCTCAACGAACCTAGATGGGTTATTTTTTAGAAACTATTCAAGAAGCAATATATTTCTCAAAAGACCCTCATATTTAAATTATATGTGTATCCTTTTTTTTTAATATTATCCATTGTGACTGATGATTTTCTACCTTTCCTCTAGCTTTTGAGTTAAATTCGAAACTAAGAAACAATGTTTAAATGTGACATCAATGCACGATTTATTATTTTGTTTACTTAATTTTTAGTACAATATTTTATTGCTATTTTTAGCTACTTTTTCGAGGCAAGAGCTGCCAGCACTGTCGCCCAGCAACACTTCCTGCTTGTTAGGCAAACGGCAGCGTGCAAATTTTTTATTGTTGAATGCGATTTTTGCTAAAGCCGTTTGCATTTTCTTGGTTTTTTTATACGTTTTTTTTTTGAAGCCAACTGAACGGTTTTGCCGTTTTTACATTTGACATTTTTGGTGTTGCTGCATCGTATCATCGTATCCCATTGCATGTTGCCGCTGAACATGTTGCCGCCGGGCGAACTGCATCTTCCATCTGTCCGCGATGGTATCGATGGCCCGATGCCTCGATCCGAGAGATCTGCAGACTTATTATTTATTGTATTGTGTGTCGGTCTGTCCAGCTGTCCGATTGTGTGCTTGTGCTCGCTGGAGTTCGGGGGAAAATGTTGCCACTCCGAAAGTCTACTCACTTTTAAATGCTAATTAGTGTCAACGACTTTTTGCCGCATTCGTACAACTGGGCTTTTATTTTATTTAGTTTTATTTCAGTTTCGGCTTGGCGGTTGACCATTTGGCAATTCAGGCACGGCGGCAAATTGTCTAAGGTCGCTTTGTAAATGAAAATGTTAATGTCCGATACTTCGCTGGATGTCTTGGCTTAATTCAAATGTTTTGTCATTAACCTTCATTTGCAGGCCGACAATTAAAAGTTGTTTTGTGTCTGCAGTTGCCTCGGCAAAGTTTTCCCACTGCACTTGGATTGGAATTGGATTTGGCTGACAGTTTTCCTTTCGAAATTTTGGTAAGGGAACGCTACTGGTGGAAGTAAATCAAGAGAAGTAATGGTAGCATTTCCCTATTTATTCTATTAATTTAAGGCACTCCATAAAATCGAATACTTCAATGGAGGGCTTCGTTGGCAGTGAGCAAACTCAGTTGGCGCACCTTTGTGCTCGCCACGAAACCGCACTTCGCACATCGCACTTCGCATTTCCTTCGCCTGCAGGAAAAATGTTTGCTGAATTTTCTTTTAATTTCTTTTCCAACCTCCTTGTTAGCTCACACACCCTGCGGAACACCCAAAGACTCGACAGCCACAGACCTGCCACTTGCTGAATTGCAGTTTTGTGGCCCCCATTTTTTAGGGACGACAAGGAGGTGTTAATTTAATTGCAGCACGTTGAATTGTGTGTAAAGTACACTTGCACATGTTTCCCTTCGCTCTCGCTGGTTGTGCGGGAATTTCTGCTTGAAATTTGCATGACTTTCGGTCATTGAGCGATGTGTAATATGCAGTTGCCTTTTTTAATGGCCGCAAATTTTAGCCTGAACTCCGCACTATTTCAGTTTCCGGGGCAGTGTCACCCTGCCTCCTTTCGGGACCTTTTGGGAAGGCAACTAACTGCCAAATGGAAAAGTCGTGTCGGGAGCAACGCATTAATCACGTTGCACCTTTCACACCTTTCGCACCTGCCACATTTCTCACCCTACGCGCATTCGCATTTCACGCATTTGACGTCTTTTGAAGTTTCGGAGAAAACCGAAAATGGAAAAACGGAAAACCGAAAAACTTTGGCTGCATTTTTGGCACCGCGGAAGAGGTACACGACTTTCCTGGGGTTCAAAGTTCACAGAGGGAGCTGCCACTGCCACTCTCACTAACTCCACCTTTATTTCCGAGTGAAAATCGAATTCAGGGGAGCAAATTAAGCGAATTACGTTGACAGCTGCAGGTGCTCCTCCCACTGCTCATACATAAATGCGAATGAGTCCATAAAATGGGTCGCACCACGCGGCGTATGCGTAATTTCTGCAAGTAAGTGCAATCCGAATGGTAACGCCTCGAGCTGGAAGCTGCCGAAGATCGTGCCGAAGCGAAAACGTGTGAAAATGAGGCTTCCAGCCTTGATTGTGCCGCAGTCTGCTCGTAATGCATATCGTAAAAGTTTGCCTAATGAAATTGTTCAAGTCAACAGCAGCGTTGGCACTGCAAGAAATTGAGTTGATCTTTAATTAAAAGAATGAATTGTAAACAAAAAGTTGATTTGGAAAGAAATGTATAAAAACTCCGGTCACGATCTAAAGTGTGACCAGAGCGGATCTTATTGGTATACTTAAATTATATCAAGGACTAGGAAAAATATACTAGAATTAGGATGAACTGGCGTAGACAACGGTAACGGTAGTCTCTGTAAGATTTTGAAGGCTTAAAACGATAGTAAATATTTTTAAACTAAACTTTACTTTTAAAATTAACCGACAAGTATTTGTAATATGAATAAACTAATACTTCAACGCTGTTATTTATTCTTGGATAGTTATATTATGCTCTTCGAAGAAAAGATATTTGCTTTGTGAAGGATGTGTTCCGTTGGCAACAACAAATAAGAAAAAAGAGCACATAAATCCCTGAGAAAAACACATTGTATTCCAATAAGGGCTTGCCATTCACTCGGATTTGCATGTGCCAAAAATTCATTGCATTCGGATGCCATTGCAATTGATTTGTCTTGCATTCAAGTGGAATTTCAAATATCTCAGACTCCCAGCACAGAGGAGGAGCTTCTGCAATGGCGGTGAAATCTGAAAATTGGAATTGTGTTTATAATGCCAATTGCGGTATAATTTATGTTTTTGCGGTGGGAAACCGCCGGGGTTAAGTTGTGTGGGATCGCGGTCACTATTTGTTTGTTTGTTTGCCTGTCAGCGTGGCTTGGCTTTCCGCCAAATGCATATTTAATGGAAATATCTATCGCTTTGACGAACCGTATTGCCCTGTCATATTAAAAGGTTTCCCCCCCGAAATCTGAAATCAGCGGAAATCACTGTGTTTTCCTTTTCCGGGCAGCAATTTTTCATCATTACGTCTATCTGCACGTGCCCGACAGACCCAGAGACACAGAGAGGAGTATAAATAGGGGAAAAAGAAAAGGAAAGGAAAAGCCGGAGGGGAAAAACGTGCGAGCTCGGTCCATCGATCCAACAATGGCAGCGGAATTTTCTTGCATTTGCATATCTGTCGAAATATTCGTAACTCATCAAAGACATCCATCTACGGAGGAGTACGTGGCGGCCAGTTCCTCGGTTCTTCTCTGGCCGAACTTTTTGGGCAATTTGGCGCGTTGGCAACTCTCGTCCATCGTCTCTCGTCGGGCAGATAATGCAAATGGTCATTAGGCACACAGTCCGTCCCATCCCCTCCGTCCCCGCTTTATTGGCCATCTTTGGGGATTATGCAAGCGGCCGGCCAGGTCTCGCCAAGCATCTTGTGGCTAGAAGAGACCACAATTATTTAAATTGCGCCGTCGAAGATGTAAAGATGCGTGAAGTGTCTCTGGCCTGGGACTCCTCTTACTTTTCCTACCGCCAGATAGATACTTTTGTATCTTTTAATCTTCCATTGTTGCGTACGCTGCCAAGGGGGTTTCTATGGAGTAACTGCTTAAGTTTGCATTCTTTTTATGAATTTAAGCATTCAAGAATGTTGTTTGAATGTTTTTTATGCTTTAAAAATACTACGGTCAGATATAAAAAAGAGTTGCAGCAAAAAAGAATACATTTTAGAAGGTTTTTTGAACGTATCTTCAAATTTTTGTCTCGTTTTCTCTCCATTTATAACTTAAACAAAATCTAGATAATAAGCAAGCTCTGGTAGAGTTCCCAGAAAACTTTTTAAATAAGTTTTCCTGGCGCTTACTTTTTATTTATTCCGGCTACCATCCACAAGATTTGACTTCTGTCCCTCAGAAACTTCTGGGAAATCTCTAGGAACATCTCACTTTCCGGAAACCAAGACCCAATCCCGCTGCCACTTGTAAAATCATTTTAAGAACCTTGTAATTGAGTTTTGCCGGAAGCCCTCCGAATTGCTATTAAATTTCGCAACGAAAGCCCGCCGAGTAATTGAAGATGACAGCAGCTGAGCGAAGTTTAAGCCTCCTTCCATTACCACTTTTATTTTATTTTGTTTTGGCCGGCGGGGAGTGTAAACAAAAGTCGAAACAAGAAATCATATTTTGCGTAAATGGGTTTCGGTTTTCACACTTTGCCCGAAATAACAAGCAGAAACTCGGGGTCGCAAGATTGATGGGGCCCCTGCCCCGGAGATGTCCCGGAGCTGTCCCTGGGGCTATGGCAAGGGGTTAAGGGAAAATCACTTTGGGCCAAGGGAAACATGAAATGGCCGAAAAGTAAACACGACCGAGGCTGGAAACTTGTTAAAATCAATTAAGGGCAGCCTCCTCGGCGTTCGGCAATAAAAGTGAAAGAACGGCCGACAAATGACAGTCAAAGACAAGAGAGGTCTCCACCGGTGGTTACATAATCCTCGTACCCGCTCCAGGATGCAATCCGGAATCGAGTTATGAAAGATGAGAGACCTCAGTTGTCGATTCGAGTGGCGTTGGCGCGATAATCAAGGCGATTTATGGCCACCGCAAAACGCGTGGCAAGCGTGGCAAACGCGCCAAAAAGGATGACTGACCAAAGACCGGCTCTCCGGGATGGCACCCGACCTGGGAATCCACACACCCCCACCTCCCGACCGGCCGATTGGGTAAGCGCAAATTGAACCCAAAGATAAATGACCAGTCCACAAAGAGAGAGAGGCTGGGACTGGGATTGAGATGGAGATTCCCATCGGAAGGTAAACTTTCGCTTTTGCGGCCAAAGACCGAGATGAAGATGCCCCTGGAAGTATTTTTCAACATCGGCCGCAGTTACGCGTAATTAATCTGGAACTGTCACTCGAATGACACAATCTCTCCATCATTTATCTGCATTATCCAATCGATTTGTACTCGCTTTCAGTATGAGTGTAGTCAAAAACCGTTTAAAGGATTAAATACAATTTTATGCCCATACCAATGCCCTTAATTAATTATAATTATTATCGGGTCAATTAACGAACAAAAGTATCCATTGAATCCTTGAACAATGCGATTTCTCTCGGCTTTAACCTTCTTTATGAAGTGCAAAAGTCTGCTGTGTTTATTTACAATTTAAAGAAGTCTTTGGGAAACAAATAATTGGATATACTTTATTTATTGATGAATTATGAGTTTGCTTAAATAATGCTGTCACTTTAAAATAAATACAGAAATTTTTAAAGCGCTTCACAACCTATTTTGTCTTTTTATACCCTTGCAGGGTATTATAATTTTGTCCAGAAGTTTGCAACGCAGTGA
>JAEIIF010033985.1:0-22751 GCA_018874455.1 Drosophila trapezifrons
GCACCGATTTCTCGTTTTCAAAAACGAAAACGGGAGAATCTTGCGAAAGTGAAAACCGGAAAGTTAATTTCTTAAATTTTTAAAGGTTAAATCTGATATTTTGCAGGGCTGCCACAGAAAAATCTGTGGATTTAAAAACCATTAAATTGGCGCTGTGAAGTATGCTACAAATAATGTTACATCCTAAAAAAGTCAAGTTTACGATTTACTTGAGTCCTTTAATATTTCATTGCATACTTTTAGGCTCATTTATTAATTGATTTCAAACCACAATTCCTTTTCTTATCAATTACTTTGCTTTTCCCTAAAAATATATATTCTGCAGATATATTCTCAGCAAGAACAGATTAAAATATTGTTTTTATATACCCAGAAGGGGGTTAAATTATCAATTATTTAATACCACAGAAAGAAATTGCACCAAAAATTAAGTGAAGCCACAAAATAATTTTTAAATTTGTTGTTACCATTAGTTATATTCAAATAAATTTTAAAATAGCTCGTAAAAATAAAACGCTCCTATAAACATAACTTAAAGAGATCTTCCACCCTAACCATAGCTTTGGATATTAGTAAGAGTGCGATGTGTGTGTGTGTTCAATGTGGATGAGACATGTTCTCTGGGATGTGTTTGTGTGTGGTGGCTGAGTATTTATGGTAATTGTTAATTGTTAATTGTTATCATCATGTTGTTTCAATTGTCATCGTTTCTCATTGTTCGCATGGCTGATGTTGTTGGCTGTTCTGTTGTTCTGAGTGTGTGTCTGTGGTTACTGTTTGTTTACCTGTTGCACCGCTTGTTGCAAGGCTCGATGCGATTGAGCTAACTGACCCACTACTGATTGATACAGATGACTGTTGGCTGTGGCTGAGAGCTGAGGATGGCCTTGGGAGAGTATGTTGGTTACCGAAGTGGACGAGCGCAGTAGGTTGCCCGCCGCCATGAGCTGCGCCTGCTGCTGCAGTAGAAGTGCCTGTCTGTCCGCTGGCAACGCACTGACTTTGCTTCCACGCTGCCCTGTTGACTCGCCGCGCCGACCTGTCTACATAGGACTCTGTATTAATCAATATTAATGTGGACGCGAATCGAGGTCATGTCGGTGGCTGAGTGGATGTGGATGTGGGAGTGGACACTGGATGGTGGATAGTGGAGTGATTTGGGTTTATACGGTGAGTGCCACGGTCGCCACTTGTATAGCCTTTAATATATTTTCTTCAACATCTTTGTTACTATTAAATGGATGTTTTAAGCTCATTTAAAGTTTGGTAATTCTACCAAAATATATCTAAACTATCAAGAAAAATATATAATACCCCTTGAAAACTTTTGGTTTATATCAATTGTTTAGAGATATTCAGAATATGTTTTAAATCTCTGCACATTAATTAATATCTCATTAGTTTTAAAATTAATGTTTTAAATTGAATTCTATAATCTATACCCAAGGAAAAATGGCAACCCTAAAACTGTAGACTACACACCATAAAAGCCTTGAAAATCTTTGAAGATTTCTGTGACACAGAAAATGTATTTCAAGTGTATGTTAAACTTCTCCATAAAGCTATTAATTATTCCTATATTTTCCTATAAATTCAATAGTCTCAATAGTAAATAAATACAACACAATAGTGGCAACCCTGGTGAGTTACTGACTGATGTACATATGTGGCGATGTGTGTGTTTTGTGTTTGTGGATTGCATTAACAGCTAACAGTGAGAACGGTTCGAGTGCCGCCTTTGAGTTTAAGTTTAAGTTTAGGTTTAAGTTGAAGTTGTGGCTGAGAAGGAGGTCGAGCTGGGTGGCGGAAGATCTTGGCTTGGAAAAACAGCTGCTGATGCTGCGATGCATCCAAAGCAGAAACGAAAGGAAAGGAATCAAACTCTTGCAAGTGTGAGTGTGTTTGCTATTTTGTATTTTTTTTCTTTTTCTGTGTGGAGTGTGTTCCGTGTGGTTTGTGGTCTTTGGGTTGCTCTGGGGCGGGGGGTTTGCTCGGTTTCTGGAGGATCGGACGCTGGGAGTACGTTACCTGAAGCAACGCCGGCCATATTGCTCATGCTGCCGGCAGTGGCCAGTCCGCCCACCATCATCGCCCCAGCAGCGCCGCCCATGTGCTGCGCCAGCTGCTGATGCTGCGCCTGCGGCTGCGGCCAGATCTGGAGCAGATACTTGAGTACCGCGATCGGTTGGGCGTGATCGATGTCAGCGCCCGGCTGCGCACTCGCCGAATGCAGCATCAGCGGTGGGCCCATCACTGTGGCCAGCGCCTGGGCGGACATCTTGTTCCGCTCCGAGTTGGAGACAACCAGCGACAAGTGGTCGAGCAGGAACACCAAGGTGGCCTATTTGAAGAGTCCAATCGCGTTAGGAAACTGCCCAGGTATCCACTGATTCCAACTGAAACTTACCCTGTTCGCCCGCGGCAGGCAGTCGAGGATGCTAAGCATCAGTTTCGCATTGCCCTCCGGGTCATCTGGCAGGCAGACAGCTGGGAAACGGGATAAGGGAAAGGCTTTTAGTTGAGATCTCAGAGAACCCAAGACCCCGGCTTACCCAAGGCATCCACCGTCATCTGGAAGAGACAGCGCGTGAACAGCGGCTCGGGCAGCTCCCTGAGGTAGTCCTTGAGCACGCCGGTGATGACATTGATGTCAGGAACATGTTCCGGGCTCAATTCCACGGCACGACTGTTGCGTTCGAAGGCCTCGCGCAGCAGCCGCTTCTTGGTGGCGGAGCCGCACAGTCGGTACAGCCCGATTATATCGAGCCCCCGGCGCTCCACCTCCTCCACGCAGCGCCTCAGGACGACGGGAACGGGCGCACAGCCGGGCGCACCCTTCGACTCCCTGTTGACCACCGTCTCCAGATCGGCGCCGAAGAGCGTTGGATAGCCGGCCCTCAGGCTGGGCAGTCCACGGCGCTTGTACAGAGCCAGCGGATCTGTGTGCCGCATCCGGATGTATATCGTGCCTCGGGGCTCCACCTTCAGGGCCAGCTGATGGAGCGGTGACTGGCGCAGGATGGCGGACAACGAGATGGCGCCGCGATAGCAGAGCTTGTGCCGGTGCTGGGGATCCCAGGAGTAGACCAACACGTCCAGCTGCTTATTGCCCACCAAGTCCAGCTCGAAGGACTCGTCCCAGTCGAACTGCAGGTCCCCGGAACGCACCACCGTCCGGGCTTTGTGCACGCGATCGCACTCGATGACGCAATACAGATCCCGGGTCTGTCCAGGCTGCGCTTGTCCTCCGCTTGCTCCCTCGGGCGCCGTTCTCAGACTGCGACCAGCCAGTAGATGGATCCACAGCATGCCCGACACGCCACCGATGTCCACGATAGGCTTGTCCAGCTTGTACTTGGCGAACTCCGCCGGATTGATGTCGATCTGGCGGTGCTGGCGCGGCAGCGTGGCACTTGGCGTCGGGGCCGGACTCTGGTGGCCACCGGTGCTCATGATGCTGCCACTGGGACTGGCTGGGCCGGCAGAGAGCTCCAGGAGTTGTCGCATTCGCCGTATGCTCGGCGAGCGAATAGAGCCCGCTCCGCCGATGTGCTGCGAGGACATGGAGCGCACGGGCAAAGCGGAGATCGGGCGAGTTAAGCCCATATTGCGGTCCAAAGTGCCAGTGCCTAGGATGTGGGTTCTGCTCGAGTAGATGCTCTCCGTCTAAGGGGAAAGGAATGGAATTAGAAGCCGAACACTTAAATAGATAATAATGAATCCTCCAACTTACATTCCTCAACGCATCATGGATATTCTCGGCGCTGCAGGAGAATCGCTGCGCCCGGGGCTGGGCAAACATGTCGCGGGTCATCCGCATCTGTTCCGCAATCGCCGAGCTGCTGGGCGCCCTTCTCAGCCAGGCGCGGTACTCGTCCGCCGTGAATATCGACGGACTGGCCGTGATCCGCTGGCGCAGATCCCTGCCTCGCCGCACATCGAACTCGGGCGCCGAGGTATTGCCATCGTTCTCGTCCACCAAGCGATCTCCCATCCGCGAGCGAATGCCCTGCAGTCTCACCCCGGGTCGTTCCCTGGGCAGCGAGTTGAACTTATTGAGATCCGCTGCCCCGGCCAGCATGGCAGCCGCTGCTGCAGCCGCTCCCGGACCGGGTCCTCCTCCCGCTCCACGCGGCATGCTGCCAATGGCGGGGCGATTGTAGTAATAGTAACTTGGCCGCGGTCCAATGGTCGCCTCCGTGTCGCTGGAGTAGTCCAGGTTGGGCCTGGAGCGACGTGTCAGCGACTGAGCGCCGCCAGCCGGTGGACCGTACTTGGAGACGCCGGCGCGCTGTTGATCGTAGCGTCCGTAGCGTCCCAGGGTGCCGCCCACGCCCACGGGCATCGGTGCACCGCCAGCTGTGCCCGGCTTCAGGCTCGAGCGGAGCAGCGAGTGCCGCCCCAGGGAGTTGGAGTAGTCGGCATACTCCACGCGAGGTAAGTGCTGATCGGAGCCGGAACGCGGGAATCGGGCGTGCTGTTGGGCGAGACCCACGTTCCCGGTGCCCGTGGACATCCTTCTCGAGGGACCCACCACGGGCGGACCGCCTGGCTGACCCGGGTAGAAGGCATGCACCTTCTCCGCCAGACTCTCCAGGGTGCCGGCATTCTGGTAGTAGGCATGCGATGGCGCAAATGCATGTCCCTTGGTCGGCTGCTCCGTGATCACCGAGGAGGGCGGCGGCGGTGGCTTGTAGCCCCAGTTCGGTGGCTCGCCCATGGCTCCTCCTCCTCCGCCGCCGCCGCCACCGCCGCCGCGGGTATTGTAGTACATGTCCAGCTGCTCCGACTGGGGACTGTAGTTGTTGAGGCCCAGGCCCAATCGAGATCGGGACTCCGTCATCTCGCGGCCATCTCCTGGAAAAAGAAGGAGAGAGGAGAGACAACCGGATTAGCATGGCGAACACGGCGTCCATTTCAAACTACCTGTACGTCTTTCACGTGATGAGCGCGGCCTCGGCATCCGGTCCGTCTCGTCCAGATCCTCGTCCCGCAGATCCCGCTTGATCACCACCACCGGCGGCGGCTTCTGCTCCGGTCGCGACAACGTCGGCGGTCCTGGTGAGCCCTGGCCGCGATTGCCGCGCCGCTGACGTATCGCCAGCACCAGGCGGCGCGGAATTGACATGATGATGACGACATCGTCCAGCGACATGTGGGTGACATCGACCAAGTTAACGGCCAGGATTTCATCGCCCACCTGATGGTATTCGATAAATTAGAACCTATAATAAATATCCTGGCAACAAACCCACCCTTAGGCAGCCGCTGTTGTAGACCGCCGACTCCAGGGCTATCCTGGAGATGAAGACGCCGTCGGTGCGATCCGCCCCGTTGCCCTCGCGAATGTACAGGCCCAGCGTCTGTCCCGGCCGCTTGACAATCTCCACCAGCTGCACCGTGTGCCGCCCATCCGCCTTGTTCATCAGCTTGTGGGCCGCGTCCACCGCCTGCTTGCTGCCCATGCAGCGTGGCTCCAGGATGCGGACAATCATCTCGCCACGCCGCTCCACCGCCTCCAGGGCCGCCGCCGTGTTCGGGTCGTGATCATTCTCGACGGCCTCTATCTGGCGGAAGATCTCCGAGCTGATGCCGCTGACCTTGCGGAAATCACCCTGCAGCATCACCGGATCCTTGACACCGCCGCCGCCCGAGTTCGACATGGAGCCGCCGCCCTGGCCACGATGGTTGCCGTGGTGCTGCTGCTGCTGGTTGCCATGGTGCTGCTGGTTACCCTGGTGATGGTGGTGCTGCTGCTGCTGGTTGCCCTGGTGGTGCATCTGCTGCTGCTGCTGGTTGCCCAACGAGGACAGCTGGTTGGCGGGCAGCGGGCCGGGCGGAGCGCGTCCCGGGCTGGCAGTAACATCAGGAACTGATCTTCCATTCTCCTGGAAAATCAGAAAACAAGGATGCGAAAATATGGTTAGTTTCTCGTTAGTTTCGTATTCATTCTCGTTTGGAGCCCGCGGCCAAGGAGCTTAATGCAAATCTCGAGTGCAACGCGGCGCTGCATAAATTAAACTAATTGTTGCCCCAGCTGCTGCTGCTACTGCTGATGTTGCTGCTACTGCTGCTGCTACTGCTGCTGCTACTACTGCTACTGCTACTGCTGCTACTGCTGCTGCTGCTTCTGCTACTACTACTGCTGCAGCTTTTGATGCCGCTCCACTTAAGCCTCGCTAAAAGATTTAGCTTTGCATTAATTAAGCTAATTTGGCGCAGTTTTCTATAAGCTTCAAGGGAATATTGCAGTTTAGTGAACGGAGATTTAAGCTAATATTTAAGGTATTCCCTTTAGTAATCAACTAGCAGCTGAAACACCTTCCTAGAGTCCTATAACTAGACTTAAATAAAGGCTTACATATATAGAATTCCGTAAATAGAGTAAAACTCTAGCATTTATCTGCCCTTTTAGCTGGCATTCTTTAAATATTCAAGCCTTTTTAGTGGTCAGTTTCCCACAGACTGGCTCAACAACTCAATTTGCTGGCTATATGGTAATATTAGTCACAGGTCCTGCAAGTCCTGCTGGTCTGTCAATCAAGTGTGGCCTAGAAAGTGTGTGTGCAATAATTATTTCGTCAGAGTCACTTCTTGCCACTCACGCCAACTGTAATTTCTGTCAGTGGCACATCAGGATACCACCCAAGGATACGTCGCGACGTCAGGAAACTGGCTGGGGCCAACTGTACCCGGCACGTGACGTTCGCCGATGATGTCACACGGCGGTCAGAAAAGTTGGGGCAAGTCCCACTCCCCACTCCCCGAAACAGGACACGGCAACAATGTGCAACTTTGATTTTCATGGGGTTCCCAGAAACCGTGTGGTGGTGGTGGGCGCCCATGAAATTGGTTTTAAATGAAGTTGCCTTTTGGACGAAGCTAAACGAAGTTTTTAATGGATTAATGTTACGGAAAAGGGGGACGTCAACGAAAATTGTGTGGTCAGCGCGGAGAAGTGGCTGCAGTTGCTCCAAGTACCGCCCCATGCTCTGCGGTTGCCGAAAATCATGTTCGCAACTAGCCGCAAAAAAAAAGGAAAAAAAATTAGGGAGGAAAAAAAAAGAAATCTTTGAAATTGCAAAACTTTGACATGTGTCGGTGGCTATCTCTCACTCTCCTGGCCCTCGAAACTTCCTCTATTTGGAACATTGTTGCTGCGCTGATGTTGTGTAACTTTGTCAAACTTGCAGCAGCGGCAACAACACGAAGAGCAGATGTCGTTAGGACGGAAGTTTGGGCGTCAAGAGCATCTGCCTCCGTCTACGTTGCTCCTCTCTCAGTCAAATGGGCATTATTATATGCTGTGCCATATTCTATGAAAATCTGACTTCACTGCAAGAAATTATGAATATTACATGGAAAAATCCAAGTATCCGTTTTTAGAGTAAAGCAAAAGTAGAGTAAGTAAAGTAAAAATAGCAGTAAAGACACAAGTGTACTTGTAGCATTAGAATAGTAAATAAATAAAAGGATTTATATATAAAGCTTTAAACAAAATGAATCATAGATTAATATATGTTGGCTCTATTATTTTATAAACATTCTATGAGTTATTAATGGAATTTTAATAAATTCAGAATGAAAGAAACACAATCCTACACCGGTTTCCTTTATCAACTCATAACTAATTCAGTTTTTTTTTGCAAATGTAAAACTTTGACAACTTTCTGGGCACTTTACTTAACTTAAAATTCTTGATTTTGTATGGTTTATCGCCAGTGAAACTTTGGGCTAGTTTCCCTCTCAATCTAATAGCCTGTGGCAATTGCTGTGAAAGTTCTTGTTGCCGCTCGGCTGGCATTAAACTATTAAAGTGTGTTTACTGTAATGGTATTTCGGTGTTTGTTTGCAGTTCGCCAACTGCAAATGCATAAGCATATAAATAATTCAGCCGAAATACCAGGGCATCATTAACACACAGGCCACGAGGCACACACACACACAAAAATATATGGTCATTTGTGCCGCCCACTTGCGTGAGTGTGTGTGCCGGTCGTGTGTGCTTGTGCTGCGAACTGGGCGTGGTCCTGGCCGAACAACTGTATTCAATAAAAAGGACCTGCCTGCTCAGGCTCAAAGGGAGAAGAAGGCGGCGCATTGCTGATGGCACCCTATTGTTGTTGCTGTTTACTAACGAGAATGCCTCGACTACAACAACAACTAAGGCCATGGGAACGAACAACTACAACAATTGGAGCAACAGCAACTATAAGTAATAGAATTAAGTATCTCGACCGTTCGAATACCCAAGAACCTCTGGAATATCCTTAAATATGGGTTATGACTTTTCCGAACTAATCACTGCATGTTTAAGGGAGGCTCAATAACTGTTACATGAAAAAGCCCAGAACTTCTATGGGAATCTCCTAAATTCAGCACCAAAAAGTAGTCAATTATTTCTCGGAATTAATCATTGCCTACTTTTGGCAGTTGCCCAAAAGGAATATTCAAGAGAGAAAGTAAAATTACCTTTGTATCCATGATATTAGACCGATTGAGGTGTAATTTTTTGGCTTTACAAAAATAAATGTTTTTCTTTCTCACGAAAATAATATTTCGAATTACATTTCTTGGACTATCTGTCTAAAATTCATTTTCTAGCTTCAGAAAGTCCATATACTATAAGTTTTCAGAAATACCTGGTACAAAAAAACCATAAATTTAGATGGTGTGCATCGCGTGCAGGCTTGCTTAGGCCTGGGAAGGAGTAAAAAAAAAAGGAAAAAGGAGCAGAGCGTTGCCTCTAAATGGACACATGAAGTGCCAATGGAACAGCAAACACCCCCGTCCGTTCAAAGCTGTCAGCGGGAAATTTATGCATCCACATGAGGGGCAGCCAGTGTCCTGCCACTGGCTCACGTCCTTTCTTGCCACCCTCATCCCAGCCTTGTGTTCCCTGTCAAGTTCAGTGTAATCATTTTCCAGACTTGCCTCACTCTCTTTTTGTCACACGAAAGTATTAAAATTCAATTATTCATTCTTTTTCCCAGAACTGGTCGATGCCCTTGCAGAGGGTTTTGCTCTGAGTTTATACCTAACTTTTATCTTTCAAAAGTCAGGCATTTCTATATATAGAGAACTCTTCCAATTACTCAGGATAATTTAATTTTTAAATAAAGTTTATAAAATACTAAACGTTTCGAAGATGCAAAGAATATAACCTATTTCGGCAACATTAATACCAACTTAAACAAGAAAAGCTTTTTAAAGAAAAGTGCTTACAATTATTTCCCTTTTTCGTAGACATAATCAGGTCATATTACACAAGAGTAAAACAGAAATAATAGTTATTTCAGAGTATTGCATGCTTTTACCGTAAAAACTAGCCTTCCTTCCATTACAGCTAGTTTCTTTTCTTGCTAAATTTTCAGCTGCATGGCTGAGGGCGTTTTCCACTCACTTTGCCGCCATAAGTTATTTACAGCGAGTCGCGTACTTAATTAGTAAGTGCATAGTTTATTAACCGGCAAATCCAATAAGTTAGGCGGAGCTGGAAATTGCCATGGGGCTGGGGACGGGGAAGTGAATGCAAATTACCGGGGCGGGTTTACATTAAGCGTCTTTAGGCAGAGCCCAAGTCTGGCGCACATGTGACTCAGACCAGAAGACGAAAGAAGGACTGAGACCCACTCTGGGGGCTGCCTCTGTTTAAACTCATTTCGACTTCATTATGTTCTTGCCGCTGACTAAGCAGTGGAAGCCTACTGGAAGCCCAATCCCGCCCAGATCCCGCCATCCAGCCCATGCCATTCACACTTTCCCCGCCCGCAGGCAGGGTGACGACAACTAATTGAAAATCCTCAAGACATCACATATTGAGGACTGACTTTGGCAAGCTTTTTTAATTATGGATGATTCTTCTTGTGACTTGGGAGGAAAAACTAATTTGGGAAAGCACAGCCAGAGAAGTGGAGAGAAGAAAAAAAAATGAAATACAGGCTGGGATAAGGAATAGGGGATAGGGAATAAGGGATAAGGAGAAGCAGGAAGAGGAAGCCATTAGAGGAAGTTGCGTGACAACACAAATCAATAAAATCGTTTTTAGTGCCTCGGCAGCCAAATAAAAAATAAACACCCGCGAACGGAAGTTGACTAAATTTGTAATTATGTCAGCGCAGACGCCATTAAGTATCAGTAACTGTTGGCCAAAGGCAGTAATATTTCGAATTTCTGCCACACTGAGCTAGATATTACAAAAAATACAAGTTGTATTAGATGGATATGTTATATATTATATATATTATATATATATTACTATTTTAGTGCTATAATTAATGTTAAATCTGTACAAATTTAAATAAATTTAAGAGCCACTCTTTGTTAGAAATAAACCTTATAAAAATCGTTAGGTAATTTATTTTGTTATTGAAAAGGGACTAAAAATACCCGAAAAATAGATTGGGCTTTGAAATCACTTTAAAAGGTGTCGAAAAGTATGCAATAAATTCTTTGAGTCTCCAAATTAAGTGCCAATATGTGTTCTTCTTACGATGGCACATTTTGTAGCATAGTTTTAGACACATTTTTAAATAAATTTTAAAAACTAGGAATTTTTGTATATTAAAAATCAAGAAAGCTACTATAAAAAACCACCTAAAAGTAAGCTATGATTTTCACTAAGTGATTGCCATGTATTCTATGCTAAATTTATATGTTCAACTGAAATTATTTCCCTTAGTGTAACCAAAAGCCGAGGCATTAGCTAGTTCTAATCACTTTTCGGCAGGTTCTGGCTGCCTTTGAATGCGGTGAAAGAGAGTGCGTCATTTCCCGGGCCTGGTTAATAATTGACTAGCCATAATTGTAATGACTGGGCCTCGGTTCGATTTCGAGCCGCCCTCTGCTCCTCTGCTGACTTGCCACCCGTCTGCCTGCTGTCCCCCCCGCCCTTTTGTCAGTCAGTCCGGTTGATTGATTGACCGACGCATTGATTGATTGTCGGAGCGTGTGATTTAGCATGATGTGCTGAACCGGCCTCGATCCTTTAGCCTTTTGTCTAATTCCCTGGGACGCTGCTCTCAGATTGGCCCAAACAAAAATGAGAATAATTGCTTTGGCTTTGCAGCGCCCTGGCAGCCATTTGAATTGATGAAATTGATTCTGTATCGCCATGGTCGTGTAATTAATAATTCTCGGAATAGTAGCAAGTCATGTTATTTGTCTAATGGCCCTCAAACTGATCAAATTACTCAGGCAATGCCAGGCCAGCGCTATTCAGGGAATGTCGTCCCGAGCTTTTGATAAATTTGTCTCGGCCATTAACTTTTAATGGCCTCGAATCGTTGTGCTCCCCAACTTAACCACTAAAAATTTTCCACTCCAAAGGAGGAATTTTAAGGGAATCATATAGTTAGTATATGGGAAATACACCAAAGCACGATTGTTAAACAATTTGTGTTGCAAAATAAATTGTATTCCGGTTGGCACGTGTATCCACCAGCCAAGGATGCCTTTGTCTCTCCTCTGGGGCATTTGGCCATTCATTTGGCATTCATAACGTTCGCCACACAAACACAGAGAGAACCATTTCCTTGGGCTAAACTATTCCAGGAAATAATGGAACAATGCTAACCAAACCAAACCGGACCAAACCGAACCGAAGCGAACCGAAACGGAGACCATAACCAAATTCCACCTGAACCACAAACAAAGGGCAAATAATTATAAATTTAAATGCCGAGGGAAATTCCCAGGGCGGCATTCTCCATGCCAATTACACGTCACCCGGCTCTCGGCTCTTGTCTGGAATTTACCCAATTCACTGACAACGATTACAATTAAATGCCAAATGCACAACATTCTCATTCTCATTCACATTCTCGCTCGCTCATGTTAATAATAGTTGTCAGTTGCAGCTGCGCTAATGTCAAAATATGTGGCACAAGACCAGAGACCCCGGGCACAGGATAGTCAGGAACAGGAAGCGTTCGAATAGGGAAAAGGTAAAGGATTGGAATAAAGGTAAATATAGTAGTAACGCTTAATAATATAAAGCCTTATTTAAACTCATATTCATATAATATAATGTGGTCTCTCATAGCTCACAAAATATATCAAATAAATGTAGCATTGAAAGTAAGAAATCAAAGATTTTGTGGTATTAATTCCCCTTTTTGTTGTTCGATTATCTCTTAACTTCTTACAAATTAACTTTCAGCTTTTATAGAGTATTTTCAACACAAATTCATTATTTAAATCCTTATCTTTCCTTCAGTGTTCATATCGCATGTGCACTGTACCAGTGCTGGTGGCAGTGGCATTGCCCGGAACAGAAACGAAAGCAGGAACCTAAACTGGAGCTGTGGCTTGACTCGAATCAGATTGGATGGCTTTGGATTAAATGGGAATGGTAAAGGAGGGGTGCCGGTGCAAATTAAGGCAAACAACAAAGCAACAACCACGACAACGACAACGACGACGATGTCGACAACGCAAGTGACACAAGCCGCATTGTGGCGGTGCCACTGACAGGCAAGGAGCAGGAGTAGGGACTGAAAGCCCGCACTTTCATGGGCACACCCGGCGTATACGTGATTTATTGATTAAATTCAAATTTGCTAGCAAACAATGGGGGGGGAAAATGCCAAGATGGCGTCAAACGCATTCCAAGCATCGCATTATGCAATTAGATCCGGACACACCGACAAAGCCGACAGACGGAGGAGGATGCCAGGATGACATCGGGATATCAGGGCATCAAAGGCCGTAAGCCGTACGCCTTCCATCCAATCAAAAGTGTCGAGTGACAGGATGAAGCGTGAAGATATCCCAGCCGAAGCCAGAAGCCCCCGAAGGCTGAGTGGGCGATGATGCAGAGTGCAGGACAAACCTTTCACTGGCTCCGGCCACTCACATCACTCACGGGCACAAGGACACCGAGCTGAGCTGAGCTGAGCGGAGGGAGCTGCTATTGCTTTTTCTCGGCTGATATAGCTTCGAGTTGCACTCAAAAAATGCAGGTCTTAAGAGAACATGAAAAGTGCTTTACTATTTTAATCATGAAATATTTTAAATACTAAATTAAGGTATTTAAATAATTAATAGAAAGAATCGAACTAAAATGTTTCTAATAAAATATTTCATTGCATACTCTTAGGCTTGAACATTATTGTTTTCAAATATCAAGAGATGAGCCATCTTTGTTTCACAAAGTATTTTCAAATGTATTTAACTAAATTATACATTTAACTTGACATCTCCCCTCTTTTATATGAATTAAAATTTCACTAATTTTAAATGAAATTCCCAACTATGCTATCCAAATTTTCCAAGTGCCAGACGCTACCGAAAAAATTTAATTACCCAGCCGAATGGAAGAAGTGCGCAAACAATTTCGTGCCTGCCATTATCTATGCAAATATTTTTAGCGCCCGCCTCCCGTCCCGTCGTCCGCTCTCGGGGGCTGCATACTTAATGGGATTTTATTTCAATATTTCAAGCACCCTCAGGATCCGACGGGAGGGCAAAGTAGTTGAAAGTTGCAATCTGTGGCGGCGGCCGCCCCGAATGTGCGAATGTGCGAGTATACGTGTGTAAATAAAAAAAAAAAAAAAATAACGATTATATGTCTAAGTGGGTTCCCCCATTGTGCCCGCCCTCGAGGCAACTCCCCACCCCCAACACCAACTCTCCAGTTTGTTTCACTTTATCAACACACAAGTTCAAAGTTTGCTTATTTATTATGCCGTGTTTTTATTCGTCCTTTTTTTTTTTTTGCAGTTTTTAAAGTAGTTGTTTCGGTTTGGCAGATGGTACGTTGGCCTCTGCTGCTCCGCGAATCCATGAAATATGCATTATTATTTGTTTTACGCTTATTTATTTATTCATTCATCCGCATGACTGTACGCACAAACAGCTGCGGTCAGCAAAATAATATAAAAAAGGAATCATTGACTGCCAACCAATACTTAAAAAACTATAATAAAATGATACAAAATGGAAATGGTGATAAACTCTGACATTCAACACACGTTTATCATTTATGACTGCAAATATTGAATAAATATATACATTTTATAAAGATACCTAATAAACAAACAGCTTAATATACATTTTTTAAATAAAATCCAACTTTTCTATGAATTTAAACATGTTATATATGGATTATATCATCTCCATACAGCAAAGTTATTTTTTAACTTCTTTGTCATTTCTATTTTTTCAACCGCAACTGTAAATAAAAACTGCTTGCTTTCCAGCGCAAAAACAACAACGATGACGATATATAAAATTTTGAAAAATATACAAAACGAGCCAAAATTGCATACAGGAAAAAAAATAAAAGGGAACAAACCGTTTATGGGGGCGGAGTTGGAGTTTGGGAGCTTAAGCGGCTAATAGTCGCAACTGGGGAGCGTGCAAAAGGCAATATTTATGCATACCAATACTTGGGCATAAATATTAAAGTGAAATATACTCGTGCACAGAAAGTATATATATATGAAAATGTCATGCAAATTCGTTTGCTTTCGACTGAAGGCACCCGCCGCCGGGAGGAGGAGCGGGTGGCTTTCGCTTCTCGGCATTCGGTTTGGACTTGCGTATTTTATGCAGACTTATGACATTTCCAGCGCTTTATGGCTCCCGCTATTATTGATGTGGGTGTAGTTGAGTTCGCCTCCCTGGCATTTTCCACACAACAGCACAACAGCCGGCGCTACACACCGACCGAACATGATATTGCGAAAATATTTCCTTTGAAGCGGCTCTAACTCAATATTGCTCTGGGTAATGGCAACTCACATCACTTAAAGCGCACACACACACAAAAAGTACTTCAATTTAAAAATTTGTATTCATATTTTGAGTGAAGTTGCCAGTATTTATTAACACACTTAAATGGCACATTTTTTTGTAGAGAGGTTCCTGTTTCATGAACTCTTTGTTAACTATTCAAAAAGAGCATGTCCATATATGGGTGTAGAATTCTATAAAAAAATATTTATAGGTTTTATTATATTTATATTACACTTTGAGCTTCATGTAAAGGAAGCTTTAACCCTTTTCGGTAACTCTGTAATATCGCTGTATAGATAAGTATCCCCAAAAGCGTTGTTTATTATATTTAATCAATAGAAAGGTTTAAAAAATCTATCAACTGGCCTTTAAATGATCTAAATATGTTCGTTAAATAATATTTTAATATTTTTAGAGCCTGTTAAAAATGTTTATAAAACGAAACAACATTTTATTGGCTTTTATATTTAAAACTAAAAAAAAGCAAAGGTCTATTAACGCTTGTACCTAATGCAGCTTTAAACAATGCACTCCAATTTACATAAAATTTTTGGTTTGGCTTATACAAAGGCGCTTTTGTATGCAAAATTAATGGGTCGCCAGTCTCGAATTTAGATTATAATCCTAAATTCCCCAAAATATAGCTCTTTGATGATGTCGAAACCCAGGGAAGAGGCACATAAATTGTGAGCTCATTATGCGAGTACATGGGATTTTCTTGCCGCTATTTGCAATGGCAATCAAAGCGACCTTTCCGCCCTGTGGGGCTATGGCGATGTCGATGTCAGGGACAGGCAATATTACTTAATGCTCTATTAATAAATAAACCAAACACACACACACTCACCTTGCGATGGCTGCTTCTGGTCAGGAAACATCCTGTGGTGGCGCTATCGCACATTAATTTTGTTGCAGCCAACTTGCTTGCTTTTGCCTCGAATAGTGATATATCGAAATATGCCTATATATATTCGTGTAGAAATATATATAGAGGGATATGTGTGTATCACGCACACACGCACTGTCTCGCGAGGATATGTTGGATTTTCTAATTTAAATGATAGTTTCGTTTCGTTTTCGATTCGATTTGATTTGATTTTGGTTCATATACTTAATTCGCTGTATGTTTTATCCTTGCTCCTTTGTTCGGTGGTTTCGTAACGCTTACTTAGGTTATAATTTGATACGTATTTTGTTGCTCCCGCACACGTCCTAAGGCTTAGTTCCAATTGTATCATTTCATTTCGTTTTGTTTCGCTCGGTTATAGGCTTTATCCGCTTTCCATTTTCTAAGCACCCAAGAGCCATGATAACTGTATCTATAAGTGTGCCTGTGTATCTTATACACCGAGAAAAAAGTTATTTGCGGGGATAGTTGATCTCTTTGCCCTAGGAAATATTAGAGAACTCGCTTAGCTTGGCCTATGGATGCTATATAATTTTAATTATTGAATGCAGCTTGTTCAAATATAATTGTAGAACTTAAGTTTCGAACATTAAATACCAACTAGTTATCAATATTCAGTAAATAAACTTTATTACTTCTTTTAGTAGGAATTATTCTTCAATATTCTTTATCTAGAGATAATATTTATCTTTTTTTTTTGTCTCCTTTTCCCAGTGTAGATGCCTTGTGGCTCAGTGCGTGTTTGTCTGTGTGATTTCCCTTTTCTGCCTGCCTTTTGTTGCCAAGCGAAATATTTATGTTTGCCTTTCACGCTTCACTGCCAATGGCGGATGGAGAAAATTGGGAATGGCGGCTGGCGGCTCTCCATCTCTCTGCTCTCCGCTCGCCGCTTGCCAAAACGTTTTCAAAATTTCTACACAATTGATTTAAATGGCTCTTTAAGTGCGGTCTGCCTGGACACAGGCCCATTCGCCCCGCAAAACCCCAAAACTGGGCAGCGAGCCAGCAAACTAAGTGTGTTTCGTGGAGATGAAGAGTAAGTGGAACCGCCCACGGCATCGAGTACTTTACGCCTTCCAGACCGGCGAAAATAATTTCGCCGGGCCGTGCAAAAATTTCATTAATTTCAGGCATACTAAATTAAAAACGGGGCAACCCACCAGCACAGCACAGCAACACACAGCAAAACACAGCAACACACAACCAAACACAACAACTCCAGCCGGGACTCTACTAATTTGCGGAGAACAAAGTAAAAAGTTGGCAAAAGAAAAATGGGTTTTTTTCTTCTTTTTAAAGCAAACGATATATATCCGTGTGGGAGGTGAGTGTTAAAAGTCATTACGGACTATCAAGAAAAATAAGAAAAAAGAAAGGTGTTGGGATTATCCAAGTATAATTCCAAAGCTAACAAGAAATGGCTGACAATTAAATAAATTGCTTTTGCAAACTATCGCCCAAGAAAAAGAGATTTGCTTTAGAATAAATTAAAAAGGTTAAAATCTGAACTGAAATCTACACTTTATACAAACTAAAGGAAGCTATAGTTATAGTCTTGTTTTGGAATAAATAGTTACCATTTAAGATACAAGAGATGAGAAAATAAATTTAGAAGCGAGAAGAGATGTTCAGAGAGTCGTACGAATAAATCTTAATTCAATTTATTCATTTTATCATTTTAATTATCATTTTTGGGGCAAGGCAGGCTGCCGGCAATGTTGCCCGTTTCCTGGAAAATAATTGAGCTGTCTCTGGCTGATTTTCTGACCCCCTTTTTTGATATCGCACTGAAGCTGGGATGAAACAAAGGCTTTTACTGAGGCTACACTAAAAAATATCGTTTGAAATGAATGTACTAGAAGGCCTGAACATGGATTTCTATTACAATATTATTCAAATTTGTTTAATTAACATAAATATGTATACAAAAATAGTAAATAATAAATAAATAAAAATGCTCAGTAAATATTGCATTTAAAATAATAAAATTCCAGATTTGGCAGCCTCTTTTCCCCGCTGTGCAGATATAAACAATGCCTTGAGCTCTAGTTACATTTCCCGCGCGGCTGCTTTAGGCAATATAAACCGTGCTGAGGAGTCGTGGTGCGTGGGTGGGTTGAAGTTTTTTTTTTTTTGTGGGTGGCCTCGGGTTTTCGGTCGCTTTATTCTGCAGACGTGCTAAGACCGACAGCGGCAAGTAAATGCCAAAAATTACATTTTGCCACTTTTGCAGACGGAAAGATGAAGCCCCCGCATGAGAATGGCCTGAGAGTTTTGGCAAAAGCGGCAGAAGCAGCCGCAGCAGCAGCAGCGGTGGCTATGGCAAGCGGCAACGCGCAACGCGGCGTATACGCAATGTGGCCCACGCTACGTGGGTTAGAGTTGTCGAAGATAATGGCTGCCTTGGGCCTGTGTCTTGTGTCTCCCGTCTTGTGTCCCCGTCTCTCTCTCGCCTTGTCTCCCTCTCTCTCTGTCTCTCTTCTTTTGGGGCAATCGTCGGGCTGTTGAACCTTGAGTGTGTGTGTGAGTGTGCGTCTGCCCCAACGCCATGTGCCCCCCCTTAGTCTGTGTGTTGGCGTTGGGTTTTTCGATGGTTTGGGGGTGTTTTTCTGCCTCTGCCTGAGAGTGGGTGTGTGTGTGTGTGTAAGGGGGCGTGAGCGCGCGCATTTAGCAACAAAAAAAATTGTGTCTGTATATGGGACAGTCAAAAAAAATATATAAAAAAAAGTGTAAGCACACAAAAAAATGAATAAGACGTTGAAGAAATTGCGTTAAGATTGGTGGCTCGTTGCGTATACGCAGCGTTGTCTGGCTCTAATAAATTAAATTTCGGTTGACACACACACACAGAGACGCACTGAAGGACACGTGCACTGGAGTTGACTATTTTTGGCGCATTCATTTGATATTCCTAGAAATCTCTTCATATTTCAAAGCAATAATTTTGGGGACTGTCTCAAAATAGTCAATCGAAGGAGGAAAAAAATGAAACCCACACAAAAAGCACTTGTAAAGGTGTCTAAAAGTATGCAATACTATTTGTAGCTCTTAATATAGAAATATCAAATTAGGAAGCATAATTTTAAGGGTCTTTTATTGTGATTTCAACTATCTACGCTATTTTATAGCGTACTTTTAGGCTTAATCCAAGCTAAGAGAATTCGTAAAATATTCCAGTTATAGTTTATAAGATAGTAAAAACTGTCAGGAACGATTGAAAAACTAAAACGAGACCTCTGATTTTATTAAATTCCCTTATTTACAAATTTACCTAGTTTAAGCTTAGCTCTGGGTCTGAAGATATATATATATATTATACGTATGTATTCCCTAAGACAGTTTTAATTGACTGACGTTTTCGTTTCTATTCCGCTTTTTATATTGTTATTGATCGAGCCAGGCAATTTAATGCCACATTTAAGTTTTATCGTCGCGTTTCGTTTGCTTTTCTGCAATAATTTTTAGAGTCCGCCCGCAGCGATGACGACTACGATGATGATGATGACGATTTCGGATTCAGTTCTTGGAATTTTTTTGGTTTTTCGCTTTATTCGGGGACCTCCGTTGAGCGCGCGCGTTTTTCCAGCTCCGTTCCCTGCCGCGTGCGTGAAATAGTATTGAATAAGTTGCTTTTTAATGAGTTTTACTACACGCCACGAGCTCTGCAGGCGCACTATATACACACAGTATGTATATATATAATCGTATACTACTACGCACGCACGACGACGCTGCTGTTACAACGGCATTAATCAACGACGGACTTTCACGATTTTCACAGGGAAAAGCGTCCGACGCGCTCAACTGAACTTTGCGTATTGAATGCGCTGGCGAGCCGGGCAAGCCAACTCCGAATATCCGGCACTCGGAAAAGTCGGGAACTCGCCGAAGTTGCTGGCGAAACATCTCCATTCTCGAAATTGGAGCAAATACATTCGCAAACAGGAAAACTCTCACGCACACACACACGCGACATCTCTCCCGTTTTTGTTGTGTAACGGGAGCGAAAGCTTTTCCCCACTCGGAAAACTTCGGGCCTCGGCTTGCGTGCTGCTGTTTGTTCGTTTCCTTTCGTTTCGCTCTGTGTGTGTATGTATTTGAATTATTTAACACGAAAAAATTGGCAGTCGGGATTTGGGGAATTGTGTTTGATACGCGCGCCAGGATGCCTCCTCCTGAGGAGGAACAGCAGCAGCAGCAGGAGGAGCAGAAGCAGCTGCAGGAGATGTCTGCTGGGGACGACGATGTTCCGGCATTGCCAGATGTGATTTTCACCCGAGCGGTCTTGAACTTGTCCAAAAAGGCCCAGGACATTCGGTTCGCATAATTGATTGCACAAGCCAACAGGACGATAACGGGTGATATTAGACGCCGAATTAATCGTACAAGTTTTGAAGAGATTTTTTTGAAAATGCATCGGAAGAATTCATCATTTTATGTAGAATTTTAAATACATTTTTATAACTTCTTAATTCTTAAGGAATATTTTTATTAAACAGAAAGAATTTATGATTTGAATACTATAGAACTTTTCATAATTATTCTTTAAATGTATGACACAATAAATTCCACTGTTTTCTCCATTTATTATTTATAAAACGGTTATAAAACTTTAATTTTTAAAGAACATATGAGCAGAAATATTATTAGAACAGTGCTAAATTATTCAAAAGAAATAGGAAATACACTAAAAAGCAATAAATTAAATCTAAACAAATGCTACACTTGGAGGAAAAATGCTTTTATTGTTAGTGAAGTATTCTCATCATTTGTAGAGTCTATTGTTTCATAAATACATATACTTTAAGTGCACCTCTTAAAACTCAAAAACTTGTCCTGATTATGGGCGAGAAACTATAAGAAACAAAAACGCACCTTCCAATCATTTAGTGTTTTCTTTTTTTAATGTTTTCCTTATTTAACTTTGATTCACTTACTCGAGGCTTAAATCGAGTCCCAACTGACTGAATCAGGATACAAAGCTTGTTCCGACATCGATACAGAAGCTTTCCCCCGATGAGCTTCGTTATGTTTTCAATGCCCTGCCAATGCCCAATCATCCTGTTAAGGGCTTTCCCTTCGAAAGGGACAGCAGCATCTTACCATCCTGGCATCCCCGGCTAAGTGAATCCCACTCAAATCGCTTCCATTGGACCACTTAAGCCTTCACTTGACTCCCACACCCATTCAGCAGCACACGAGAGTGTCTCTAATCCCGACATCGATAACAATTATATTTATATATATATGTATCTGTTCTGGACTAGGACTATTTACGGAAAATACTCCTCGTCGTGGGCAAATGAAACGAAATGCCAGCAAAACAACAAAAAATGCCAATCATGACCCAACTCAAACAAACGTTTCGGGACCGGCGGCTGGCATGACAGACAAACATTATGAATGATAACGGTAGCGGCACAACAATGGCCAGCAAATGTTTGTTTATCAGGCCGCTCGAATCAACAAAGAAAAAAAAAAGGAAACAAAGCGGGGGAAAGTGGGAAAAGTGGGGCCAGCATTATGAATAATTTTAATAACCCAGTGCCGATGACACAAACAGATAAGGAATTGCCATTAAAAACGCATTACAATTGATAGAAAAAAAAGCAGTGCAAGGATTGTGCAGATACCCTTATCTTAACTTTCAGAGCGGCATAGTGTGTGTGCAGAGAGAGAAAATAAGCCAGTGATATTATATATATTAAAAAAATATATTGGCTTTGTTATAACTTAACTAACTACGATAAATAAGAAATATACATTTGTATATCTTATATCTGTACTCCATAAATGAATAAATAATATGAACAACTGAGTTTTATTCAATTTGTGTATTATTAAGGATTAAACAAAACCTTAAACTAAATCAGAAACTATTTTTAAAGCCTTAAACCCAACATTTTGTATCTTTCCAAAAGAAAATTTGCAACATTTTTTAAAAATAAATTAGATAATAAAAAACTTGTCTCCTTTAATTAATTTTTCTCTCTCTGCTCGTGTGTGGGTCACAGGTCACATCATTCATAAAAGCTGCAATGCACACACAATCACCCATCCACCACACACTCTCTCACACACACACAGAGCGTACATAACATATATCGACACCACACCACACTAATGTGGGTCAGTTTGGTGAGACGCTGACCCGCCAATGGAGCAGCAATCCAACGGCAGGCCACCAACCGCTGACAGGCAATCAACTGTCAGGCCGAGCGACATGCAAAATGCAAGATGAATGCAAGGCGAAAAGTGTTTTCCAAGGAGCAGGCATCACGACTGACGACCGCAACTAGGCAAACACGAGCGAATTGCCACCTTTTTGCCCACCAACGCCCCCGCAAAATACACACCACGTTACGTATACGCAACGGAGATTGCCCTACGCCACGTTACGTATACGCAGCGTCGACGCCTGCGCGGATAAGGTGCGCAACGTCGAAACCGAAGCGATGAGTGTGCAGAGTGTGCGGTGGAGTGAAGGGGGGGGGTCATCGAATTTATCCGTCCGCACGCAGCGGTAACGGCCGCCGGATGCGAGCGGCTAATAACAGACTTCCGGAGAGGAAAAAATTCTTTGTCATCGGAATTTGTCAAGCGCAGCAAATTGAGTTCGCGCGGGCCGCCTGCAACGGAATGGGAATCCAATTCGGCAGATTTGGAATAAAAAAAATCGAATACTTTCGGCCAGACCTTAATGGCCTGTCGAAGCTTGCCAGAGAAATCATAATGAACTTAAAATGTCCATTGATTTTTAAAATATAGCTTAACCAGAATATTTTATGAATATTTTAGCGATTGAGCTTTTAAATAAATTAAATTAGATTTAAGCCTTGAGTTCTCTTATTATTTTTAATCCAGACTCACAGTTAGTGCAAGTCTACAACTTTAAGAATACTGGGTAAATCCGATAAATATAGTAAAAAACCCTTCCATCATCGCCTGTTCAACTCTTTGTCAAGTTTATCGGGAATACATATATTTCTGGGAAAGGTCCAAAGTACAGGTAAGCCTCTTCAGGGCAAAGTTAGAGTGGTCAGGGCTGTAGTGTGTAACGTTATAGTTCGCCTGCTTTGGGAGGATCTGAGCTGCTGGGGCACGC
>JAEIIF010033988.1:0-32439 GCA_018874455.1 Drosophila trapezifrons
TTAATTATTTTCTAATGGTAACGAAAAATTCAAAATAAATCATAGACGTTGGCTAGGGTATAAGCGTTGCCATAATTTACCAAATTATAACAATGCGCCGCTGGGCCAAAGTAGGAAGCGTTTTACATGGCAGCTACTTGACGACGACTCCGACTCCGAGTCCAAATCCGACTCAGTATGTGAGCCACGCAGGAAGGCACAGGCAAAGGCTTAAGCAAAGGCCCAGGCCAAGGCAGACAGGCCAAAAGCCGAGGTGCAGCTGAGACTAAACCGAAGCTGGGAGCTGGGAGCTGGAGCTGCAGCCGAATCTGGAGTTGGAGCCGCGGCCCACAAGCCAAAGTGCCTGTGGGCAGCCCGGGCTGAGACTGGGCCGCAGATTCCGATTTCAGTTCCAATTCCAATTCCACTTCCAATTCCGACTCGGTCTTCGCTTGAAGAAAGCCAGCGACAGACGAAATATAGGTAGGTTCGCATATAGATAGATAAATGAGAGATATAGTGCTCTGGCCCTGCCAAGCACATATATACGTCAAACTGTCTGCAATTGAAAGTGCATTTGAGGGGTAACAGCGGAAAACCGAAAATAAAAGCAAAACAAGAGGAGAAAAGAGCAACAGCCACGGCAGGCAGGAACCCTAAGAGCAAAAGACAAATGTCTGGAGACACACAAAGTACAACGAAATCAAAGTTGGCACAGAGCTTAACAAGCAAACGGAGCAAACATCAGCCGAGAGCTGCAATCGCTGCCATTATCGTACCCAGACCCATGCCCATACTCCAGACTCTGGCCATAACCAAACCCGATCCGATCCGATCCGATCCAATCCGATCCGATCCCCGAACATGTGTGTGGGTTGTGTAGTTGTCTCGCTGACTCTTCGACTCCAGGCTGCTGCTGAAGCTGAGGCTGGAGCTGAAGCTGAGGCCGAAGCTGAGTGAAGTGAGCCAAAGGCAGCGACAGCGACAGCAAGGGTTCCAGCTTGATTAAGGGCAAAGAAAGAAAAAACTGGAGCTGCATGTGGGCAGCAGCTAAAAATTTACATAAGGCAGAGTGAGACAAGAGCAAAATCAAAAGTATTTCCCTTTTTTTTCTCCTTTTTCTTCTTTCGATTGAAGAGCAAATGACTTGGGCAACGAACTTGATCCGGCCGGGCAGTTGACAGCCTAAGGAGAGGCAAATCACGGGATGTCTTTGCCACTAAGGTGAGATGGAATCTATTCTGAAGTCAAGAGTGGCTCTGGTTTTGCAGGAAATTGCAAAAAAATAAATTTTTAGCTCGGGAATATCAAGTAAATCCAATTCAAACTCATCAATCAATCCATCCTATGACTCCAAGAAGCAAACTTGGCTTAGGTTTAACCTTCCAAAAGTTCTAATTAATCAAGAAATACATTTGTGAATTATATTATCTCAGTAAGTAAGAACGAACTTGCATCTAAATAATTTTTTAATTTCCAAAGAACAATCCCACTCCTAATATCATTTTCCACTTAAATATCTCAATGCAAGAGCCAGGCACTTGAACCAAAATCAACATAAATCATAAATTTATGTGCTCCAAAAAGTAAAACACAGGAGACTGACAATGCAGAAAATATCGAAAGATATTACGAATAAATCCATTATATCAAATTTCCGGCCAAGCCTTCAAACATGGAACACAAACACAGAACTTGTGCGTGTGGTCGTTGGCAGTAAGCAGTTCGGCACATAATTCACTGAGCAATTTGCAACAATAAACTAAACGACAGCTAACGGCGTTGACGCCGAGGAATGAGCCGGCCCCAAATGCGGCCAGGGGCAGGGCTCTCCATCGGAATGGGGTTGGGCGATCGGGTTCGGGTTCGGGATAGGTATAGGGATCGGGATAGGGGAAGTCAGAGGCCAGCATCTTTCGATGATTGCCGCCGCCACGAAGTCAAAGTCGCAGGCGAGGAATGAACGCAGATTGACAGCTTCAGCTTCTCTTGGGGCTCGGCTTCGTTGGATGTGGATGTGGATGAGGTAGTGGCTGTGGCTGTGGCCAGAAGGATGTCGTGGTCCCCGGCTCCGATATGAGCTGCCCCGTTGCCGCTGATTGAACGCGCACAAACCGCTCGAGACGAGAGTTCAAGGTTACCCCGGCCTGCTTTAATTGAAGTCGCATTGTTGTAACCGCTCCGGGCAGCTGTCGACAACGAGCCGAGCGATGACAGGCAGAGTCACAAAAATAGATACGAGCACATACTTCCGTTGCCGCTGCCGCTGCCGCTGCTGATGTTATCATTATACCCTAACCCCAAGGGCCCGGCTGGAACAGCAACTGGAATCTGTGCGGGGACTCTCCGGCAGCGACAAAGGCGATCCATTGACCTTATCGGTCGGCAGAGTGTCCCATCTTCGACTTGGCCATGCCGCCACTTGGCCAGTTGGTCAGTAAGACGGGCCCATCAATCTGGGCAGCTGGGCAGATGCCAGCGGTCTTTGTTCTCCGCGCGACGTCGCATTTTTTTGTAATTTTATTGAGTGACTTTATGCCAGGCGCGCACATACATAAAATCAATCATTCGGCCGATCCGCGATGCGAGATCCGAGATGCGATCGGACCTTGGAAGGTTAAAGCTTGTCGCTACACTCCCGAGAGCCGTGCGGAAGTTTTTGTCTATTTGTCTTGCATGTTTATCGATCGATGGGGATTTGTCAATAAAGAGCCGCCCCAGGGAGGCCGTCGCATAGTCATTTAACTGTGAACAGTCCAGAGACTGTTTCTGTGTCTCTTATTTCTTATATTTTTTCTGCACATTTGAGGACTTTGCTGGGGTCGGGGGTTTCGCGTGTTATTGATGGCTACTTCCAAAAGGTGGCTTCATTGTCATAAACCAGTTGGCCAAATGAGGCTTAGCTCAAAGAAAGCTCATTAATATTATGGAAAATGAATATATTATTGCCAGCCATAATAGTTGATTCTATTTGAAGAATTACTTGCTGTATAATGGTAATAGGAAAGTATTGGGTTTCTAAGGAACAGAAAAAGACAGTGAGTTCGTTGCCTCAGTCATTTGTTTGTTGCTTTTATTTTTGAGGAAATTAATAAATTGTGGCCTCGCATTTTGCTAACTAATTAAATTAAAAAGTTCATTGCCTCAGAAATTAAAGAATTGTTTTGGCAAATGAAGTTCTAGATACATTTCTTATAATAATATATCACTATTGGGAGAGTAATGGCTCTTTCTTTTGTAACAGAATTTATACAAGTTTAATTTCCTTTAATTTAATATTAAAAAGTTGCAGTGCTTACTATAACTTAGTGGCTCTTATATTATATGTAAAAGTTAATACAATGTATTGCCTCAAATCGCTCTGTTCGATTGTTTAAGCTGTCAATTATTAGACCCAAATTTAAAGCAATCTGCGAAGAACATCAAACAACCATTCCAATCATTGGAGTTCTGTTGGCTTTCTGGCTTTGTTTTGAGACCCAAACATCGCCTTGGGGGCACGGGCGGCCATTGAAACGGTTTGACCAGCATCAGCTGTCGAAAATATGACATAAAAAAGATTCGATTAGCCTCAATTGTTCTAAGACCACTTCCAAAGCAAGCCCAAACCAAAGACTGAGGCAACGAACTTGAAATTGAAAAACCAAAGAGCAAAAACAAAAGAAGCCCAGGCTCCGCGGACCGGCGCTGGAAACTTGACAACGATAATGGGCAAGATGATGATCATGATGATGACGATGGCGTAATGTACAAATCTGTGAAGTACGTGTTGTTGAGTATCGTATCCAACTCGAGTCCGCCAGCGTCTGTGTATGGGACTTAATATATGAGTTGGGTAAACGCTGCCAGCACGTGCTTGAAACGAGCGTCACTGTATATTACCACAAAATTATAGCGGTTTGCAATAAGAGCCACAGCCGCAGCATCCGAAGAGTGGCTGGATGCTGGATGGTGGATGCTGGATGCTGGATGCTGGACGCCGGAGCGATGATATTTAGTTTTGCCTAGAAGCAGCCAGCCAGCAACGTAATCGATAACCAGTTCCGAATTGCGGCAATGAAACCGAAAGCGGAAAAGCCAACTCAGGTCTCTGTACTCGCCACTCAGCCACCACAGCCACTCGGCTCTCTACCAGCTCCCAACTGCCAACTGCCAGCTCCTAGCCGGAGCCAATGAGCCGTGTGCCAACTGCACATGCTCGCACGCTGAAATTATTACGCTAAATTGGCCAAGAGCCCCGGCCTCAGCCCGAGCTCTTACCGCCTTACGGTACTCGTATTCTTCGACAGCACTTGCGGTCGCCGCCCAGAGATGCAAAATATGGGAGTACCGAGGGAAGGTGCACTGGGGCCGAGCTCTAAGCGAATGATTGATTTAAGTTAAGTCTTAAATAAGTTCAGTGTCGAGCTTAGAGAGGTAAATCACTGCAAATTCGGGCTTACGGGCCCATAAAACTGTTGGTCTTTGAGTTTACGATGGTGGAATTTGACTCTGGGATAGTAGGTACTACTTTTGACTTGACTCTTTCAAGATTTTGTTTAAAAGTTTGCCTGATTTATGTTTAATGGCCGAGTAAAATGTTAATCGTAAAATGAGTATTTATATTCGGCTGGAAATCAAGCTTTCTTAGTTCCAGTTTTTACACATTAAGCTTCGTACTTAAAATACATAAATAATGCTCCTTGATTCCTAACTCTACGCAACTTAACTCGAAATGCAAATTGAATTGTTGCAATTTGAAGGTCATACGCCCTTAACCGAAATATGCAAATTGCCAGCGGAGCAACCATGTGAAAAACGCTTTTCTTCCGCCTGAAAACGAGAGAGGGAAATGGGAAAAGGTCCGCGCCGCAGTTCATGACAATGAACTCTGGCTGTGTGTGTGTGTAAGGAGAGAGAGGGGAGTTGGCTTAGAACGAACGTGGCCAATTAGTTATAATGCTGCTTCGTGATATCACAACATCTGGCAACTCACTCTCGCAGAGCCCAGACAACGGCAGCAGCAAGAACCTTTGGCGCTGCAGCCAGTAAGGAAAATAGGAAAAGCAACGCTCGACGCTCGCCAAAGAAATTACTCAAGTCTGCAAAGTATGTAGCAACTAGGCACTACCAGGGGATAGAACGAAACAAAAAAAAAAACACAAAAAACAACAACACACAGCGAACAACAAACAACACAACAAAGGCGAACAATGACAATCTGCACGTAGCAATCAGTCAACGTGCGGCAGTTGGTTTAACTTTAACTTGTTGCCAGCCAGATAGAAGATACTGGGCTCCGGCAAGGGTAAGGAAGCAAGGCAGATGCCTCTGTGGGCCCAGGGAGGTGGAGGCGACTCCCTCCCGGCCGAGCCGAGCCGAGCCGACAAACTGCAAAATGCAAAACGTGGCCTCTCCACTAGAGATGGGCAATTTTAATGAATTTCCCCCGGCCGGTGAAAGAGGCAGAAATAATTAAATGCAAGTGAGGAAAAGTAAAAACGGCCGAGGCGAGCACACACGGAAAGGTGAATTAAAAGTGAGGAAATAATGAAGCAAGGAATAAATTGCCACAGTTTAAATGGCGAATAATTTATAAAAAGAATTTCTAAGCCAGCAGGGGAAACATGTATGTACATATATCTGTAATGGCCACAGGAACTCATAACTTGGCTAGAATTGGAGAGATAACGATAATTGTTTGCCTTATTAATGGGAAAGTTTTTTTTCCTTAAAGAAATTCTCAAGCTTAGGTTAAGTTGGATTTTATACAAAAACAAAGGAAAACGAGTATAAAAATACATGAGTTATTTTTAAATATTTCAATTAAGCAGAAGCTTCCTTGATCTGAGCGAGATACTACTTGAATTACTTCCCTCTTTATCATATAATCATATAAATAATAGTTCAGTTTTCTTGGATTAACTAGGAAAAGTTATAACAACTTCAAGCTATAATAATATACTAAAAAATACATTCCAGATTCACTTTTTATATGCAGCCATAATCCTTTTTTCCTCCCCAAATTTATGATAATAAAATTCATATAAAAATATTTCTCCCACGAATGAATTTCTACAATTTCCTCCTGATTATGACAATTAAGATTCAGAGTCACGTATTCCTGCCCGATCTGCCATCTCTAGCCATATAGAAACTGAGAATTTCCCCAGGCCTGGGCCGCCCCCACACACACACTCACACACATGTACCCACACCAAGCCAATGCGGAACACGCACACACGGATGCCACTGAGCTCTCGAGTCTGGCCATACATATTTGCACTTAATTAGCGTTTTTCGTTACATTTCGTCTCGTTTCGTTTGCCGGCTGACAGCTGGAAAATGCAGCCTAAGCTTGAGTAGAGTGTTAAAGCCACTATTTAATGCTGGCGCACATAATTCATAATGGCCAGATCGGCAAATGAGCTGACAGCGAAAGAAATTCTCGGCCAAAACGGAATTAAGCCAAATTTAACGCTTCAGCTGGCGGCTGTGGCTGGCAAACTAGTTTCTTTTCGAAATGCAAAAGCCTAGGCTCAGCTACAGATACAGATACGGATGGAGCAGCGAGAGACACACACACAGATACTCGTGCATTTTCATTTTCTGACACATAATTCCAGATTCGCGGCAGGCGAAACAGAACAGAAGTCGCGCCGCGTTGCATAAAAACAAGCGGGCTTAATTGCAGTATTTGTTCTGAGTTAATTAGAAAAGCAAGAAAAGAGGCCAGAAGGCTGAGGTTGAGGCTGGTCTGAGGCAGAGGCAGAGGCAGAGGCTGGGCTGGCATGGCATGGCATGTGTGTAACTGCTGCATTTAGCACTGTCAAGAGTTCAGATCCCGCTGCAGCAGATACACCGGCGTCAATGCCACCGCTTTTCCAGCTTCGTTTTCCTCTTTTTTCGTCGGTTTTTCGTGTCATTAACACAGTTTGCCACACTCGTTTCATTGGCGGCTCGCCGGAGCTGTTGAAAATATAATAATAATAATAATCGTGAGTTATAACCCCCAGCTGCCGGCGCGGCGGTTGATTGGCTCGCATTTGTTAGGCTTTTGGCCGGCCACAAATGGATATGGGTTTGGGTCTTGGCCCGGCCAACTGGCTGCTGATTATGACAAGTGTACGAAAGTTATAAATAGCCAAACAATTAAGGCCGGCTTCTTATCTAAAAGGGAAACTGGATTCCCTGGAGTTGGGGGCAAGAAATAACAAAAAAAAGTATATGCATAAAGTTGAACTGGTTTTATTATTATAAAATCGCACAAGAAAGAGAAAATTGCACAGACTCTGGCATTGCAGCTGCGTTAATAACGAAGATTTTTTTACGATTTACCCCTGGGAGCTGCTGCGGCTCGGTTTTATTAACCCTTTGAGAGCCATGAAGGTCACCGCACAGCGAAATGGGGGAACGAGCTCACAGACAGATTGGCAAATCCAACACAAACCTATTAAGATTCCAATGGAAATCGCTTAGGGGTTTTTTTTACCCAATATCCATCTGAAAATGGGAGCTAGCTGGACAGAAAATCAGACTTAAATACAGTGCCGCGTGCGACTTTCTCCATGGCCGGAGGGTGTCCAAGAGTTAACCCATTGACATCATTAATAGACCATAAATTGGCCTGCAAAAGTGTGAAATATGGCAAGGTAATTTCCTTGGATTTGGGACATCTGCTGCTCCGACTGGATCGGCTAATTATGGCTGACCCTGGGCAGAAGTTGTGACATCTTCGCTGATTTATCTAAGACTTCGCTTTAAGCTGCCTTGCACTCTCAGCACATATACAAATATCCGAAAATATATATATATTTATGATTATTTTATTTTATTTTGTTTACTTCTTATTGTCATGTCATGCATACTCGTACATACATCAACCACCAACACGACAACATCAACAACGAACCCAAAAAAAAAACAAAACCCATCATCATCATCGTCATCGTCGTCGTCGTCGTCACTGCAACGACAACTCCATCTAATCCCCCATATATCTGCCTCCTTATCGCTGTATTTCCTCCATCTTCGCCCCGAAACTTTGTCAAACATAATCAAAAAATTCTCGACACGCTCACGACACACACACACTTGCATATGTCATTACATAATCTTTTTTTATTCAACTCCATTTTGGTTATTATATTCATCAATCATGTGGAACCTTTTCTCTTCACTTACTCGTTTGCGGTTGACTCTTTTGGTTTTGTTTCCGGTATCTGTGCCTTTTCGAAACTTAATTGAATTTACATTTATTGTCAAAAAAAAAAAAAAACTATAATTACTGTACATATATGATTATCCTATACGTAATATTACGAATACGTGTGTGTGGGTCACGACTGGTTTTGTTAATGGTTTGGTTACTTTACACACGGCTCTGGGACTTCCCACCGCACCCGCACACGCACCCGCACCTCCAATCCCTGCTCCACCGATCCACCGATCCACCGTCGAACGCCAGATCGGGTTGCTCTGGTCACCGCCGCACCGCCGAGCTATACGCGTATGTATCACTACTTTCCAGCACACCTGAGTCCGCACCCGTTCTGCTATTATCCACCCGCACCACCGCCCCCACTGCCGCCACTGCCGCCGCAGCCACCGCCACAGCAGCAGGCACCGCCCACGCTCACGCCGCTGACCCTCAAGCAGCTGGGCAACTCGCTAACCTCCATGACACAAGCGGCGCAGTTGGCCAAAACGTTGCGCTATGCGCCAGGTAATACACATGCACTTGTCCTTAGCCCTTGAACCTTTTTTTGGGATCCCTATGATCGTTTCTATGCAAGGGAGGAATAACTTTAAGGGATTCAAAATGTATACAATATTAAATGGTTTTTAAAGGGGTTCACACGGTTAAACAAGGAAGTCTCCTTGCATACAAACGATACTTGACAAAATTAAACCCAGTTACTAACAACTAATGATCCTTTAAATATAAATAAATATCCTTCCCTCTAACTCTTTCCCAGGCATGTTTATACGACCCGACGAAACGAATCTGTACACGACGCTGGAGCCGACGTTGAGCAGCAACCCGAATGTGTACTTCCAGCGCAGCGGGGCCGTTCATCCCGGCATCCTGTACTAGGATGGGACGACGAGGAGGAATACTTCCCTTCCTCCGAGCATCGAGAACACTGGAACTGAGTATTTTTTCATAACATTAAGTTACGGCTCCCAAGGAGCAGCAATAAGCGAATTGATATTCCCCGATCACTTCACATAGTGTAATATTTTTGTCATAATTGCTAAGCGCCTTGCATCTAAGCTTCTCTGCCTACTGTAAGCACATCGACCTAGTTTAGTTAAGGATCAGACTCGACCTGGACCCGGGAATTTTGATATATTCCCCGCGCCTCCCCCCCGATGCAATAGAACTGCGGTGTGTGTAGTCCTAGTTAAGCGATATATCGACCGTCTACACTGGTTATATTTTACACGCGAGATTTAGCAAACGATTTTATTGAAATAAGTCTTCAAGAGCAGTTCGCTGGCTTCGATTCCTACATAATGTTATCATGTTCGGTTTGTGATCTTAAACGTATCTAAAATAACCCATCACAGCTCTGCTTTTGAAACCACTCACGAGAGCGGGCGCTGGACATTTGTATGCGATGTGTTGACAAGCGATTGCAGATCATAAACACCTATTTGGGATGATATAAGGCCCTTGGAACAATGTAAAAACCAGTAAATCAGATTCAGATCAGTTCCCTTGGAACCACGCTTGTCAGCATCATGTATACAGATGTCTTGGCCCTGCAAACACTCATATACCAGTAAGTAATAGGCTTAATAAACATTTGTCTAGCCAAGTAAAGCGATCGCTTAAGCAAACACGAAATGTTGTACATATTGCAATGGCCCCGAGCACAACCACAACACACACTCGACACACACACGACTCCGAGCAAGCCAATCTCAATAAAAGAAAAACAAAAAGAATAACAACTCTCAATTGCCACACACAGGAACATGGACATCATCAACGATGACGATTACAATTAAGTATAATTGCAAATTATTGGCATAGCAATGCCTATTAACGCCTGCTCGGAGCGCAGAGCGGCGGAGGCGAAGGGGATCGGGATCGGGCTTGAGATCGGGATAGGAATCGGAATCGGGATCGGAAACCCTTCCAGGGGAGCGGGATCTCAGTGTGGGGAGGATTATTGGATGCCGACGCGGCGCTGCATGTTTCAAATAATTTGTTAACGCCTTTCAGAATGCAATTGGATCGGGATCGGGATCGGGATTGGGTGCAGCAGGCTCGCCGTTGCTGTTTGGAATAGATAAACGTCCCACCATTATCGCCAAGGCTCTAAGTGCTCCATGGAGCAATTCCCATTGCAAGACACGACGACGCCTCTGCCTATGCCCAGCCTCTGACGACTTGACCCCATATATGGCAAGTGCTCCTCCGCTACTCCAGCCCGGTCTTGTCCAGTGCATGCCGAGGGCGTGTTCCGCCAGAGGATGCGGACGGAAGGAGCCTCTTCATCCTCACATTAATTAAGTGCAACAATGCGGTGCGGATAGAGTGGCAAAGGGCGGCGGCCAGGGAGTAGCAGGGGGCGGCACTGGGAGGATGGAATGGGAATGGGATGGGGAATGGGGAATGGGGATGGCAACATTCACATCCACATCTCCAGGCAGTCACATCGTTCGTATTAATGACATTTCTCACGAACATTTTACCAGAGCAGTCAACACAAGGAGCTCTTGTCTAGCCGGGAGCACTGCGAGAAAATGTAAGGGGATAATAAGGGCATATTTGTAGAAATAAAAATAAAATTAAATAGGCAGAATTACAGAGCAATACAAAAACGTGTCTTGAGAGAAGAAGATGGCCTGTCCAGTGATCCCTTCACCCTAGTTTCGTGCAGTGCCCTCCAGTCCGAGCAGGGTCCAGTCCCAGAATCTGTTTCTCTCTGCTGCAGCCGCCTCGCTTCAATTAGGCGCGCCTTCAAATCACAAGTCAATCAAAGTTGTTAGATTTGCCGTCCTCGTCCTCGTCGTCATCGTCATCGTCATAGTCATCGTCATCGTCATAGTCATAGTCGTGGTCTTGTGGACTCGGACATTGCATCGTGGTCGCAGTCGCAGTCGCCATCGCTGGCGGGTTGACATCTCCTGACATGGCACACAATGTTGCAGCAGGAGCCAGAACCTGGTACCCAGAATCCAGACTTCCAAGCGGGAACCCAGTATCTGAAGCCTGGAGGCGGCAGCATCAATTACAACATCCATGACAGGCACAGCGTGAAATGTTTGTACATTTCTTGGCGGCGCTTCCGAGGGGACCAATTAGCCCTAAGTAGGCATTTCAAATGGACTCCTGCAATTAGCCAAAATCGAAGCCAACAATTTCATCACAGCACTGAGCTGGCCATCAGCCCAGCGTCGTCTCCCATCTACTACCATTCCGCATTCCGTCCCATTCCGCGCCCAGGCCCATCATCCACATCGGCACTATCATTATCATTATCCATCGTTATCGATATGTCCATCGTTGCAATTTATTTGATCAATCGATTGTCGATGCCCGCTACCTACACCTACATACAGCCGCGCGTCTGCCGTTTCTGCGAGTATTTCCATCCTGGACTCCCAGAGTCCCAGAGGCGTACCTCCTGACGTGCTAATGGCGTTTTGGTAACGCTTTATGGCATAATGGGTATTAGCCGGCAAACACGATCGCCAACCATCAAATGCGGCTGCGGGCGAGGCGAAACAAATCGGCTGGCGATGGACTTGGCCAAAATAGGAGAGTTCAATAAGCTTAAACTTGACTAAGTTTGAACAACTGAATTAAAATTAATGATTTAGGTGTTAAATTGCGAGATTAGAAGTGACTTAACTTAAGGGACTAAATAAAATATGAATTTTTGCATTTAATGTGGTGTGAAATGTATATTTCTTAGTTTGGAAAATTATTTATTGAATTATTTGAACTTTAAAGGTTAAGTAGCACGAAACCAGCAAAAAGCATTGCCTACTTTGAGGCTTCATATAAGGGAAATTAAAATCTCTCCTGGTTTTAAATATTTTTAGATTTAAAGTATTGGTATGTAAGTAGAAAATGTACTTTCCAAGATCTAACAACCAGTTTGTAATTAAATTTTACACCTTATTTGGTTTGAAAACTACCCAAAATAATAAATAAATATACATAAAAGCACACAAGTATTATAGATAAAATACTTATCCAAAAAAAACCATCTCTTTTTACTGTTTCTAGTGTAACTCAGTTCAAAACCCTTAGTAGTTCCGCTTTAAAATACATACCTAATACTCAATCAGCATTATCGATCTCATGAAGCCCTAACGAAAATCAAACCCGCCCCAGACGCTCCATCTTCTACAAAGTTTCAAGGCAAATTATAGCAATAGAGACCAATAATTTGAGGTGGCCAACTTGACCAACTCTCGATCTTGGCTGCCTCACTGTCTCATCTCCAATGTCTGGCCGGCTGATGATCGTCGATGCCCGCGGTATGAGGGATCTCCCGCTCCTGCTACAGCTACAGCTCCAGCTCCAGATGCAACTCCATCTCTATCTGTATCTGCATCTGCGGCTCCGTCTCCATCTCCATCTCCATCTGCGGAGTGTCTGTGCCGCCGTCTAGTCTTTTTTTTTGGCCATAATAATTCGCGATCGTTGTACGTTTGTTGGGGGCATGTGGCGAGTGTACGAGTAAATTAAATTACTCGCACGGCCGGCCGTGCCATTAACCGTAACATTATCCTTCAATGAATGGGGGCTGGGCGGCGGCGGCGGTTAGTATTACAGCTATTATTGTGGTGCAAATGTTATGACCGCTTTATGCCACAGAGAGTGCAGACCGAGGGCCCCGAGGGCAGCATCACGTTGCTGATTTGATGGGCTTTTCTTGGGAGGCAGCGAGCTCTGCGCTCTGAGCGGGAAGCTCTGCGCCGGCAGATCGCCGCCTGATAAGCTGGCAACTGGTAATGCGTGCATTGACCGCTCAGCTCTTGGATCTCAGCGCTCGGATCTCGGGCCCTGGAGCGCTGGCGTTGACGCAACTTGAAATTAAATTTGTGCGGCGGCCCAGAGAAGAGCGATGCCTTTGCAGTACAGTTAACCTCGTTTAAGTGCGCCACGCACTGCCAAACTCCGACGCCCGCAAGGGGGAGGCCAGTCCGGGCCAGGTCCAATTAACAGTACCCAGTAACCAGCGCCCAGCTCCCAGCTAACAGCTCCCAGCTTACAGTTCCCAGCTCCAACCACGTTCCAAAGGAAGTGGCGACGCAGACCCGGCCAGCCAGCGAACCCAGAGTCACAGTTTTGTCGCATGCTCCTGCTTAAAGCATAAGTATAACTCTGCCAACTGGTTCTGGGTTCGCTGCCAACACCTTTTCCGAGGCAGTGGTGGCAGGATTCGAGAGGAGGAAAAAAAGCCAGATTTTTCAGGCTTTGAATAATAACAAAATAAATATACGGGGGTGGTAATATCACTTAAAAAGGTGTCTAAAACTATGCTACAAAATGTGATATCGTAAAACACATAAAATGTGCAGTGAGTTTGGTACCTCAAAATATTGCATACTTTTAGACACATTTTGAAGTGATTTCAAAATCCTAGTGGTGTCTGGGGCATCCCCAATAATTGATATATTATCCAAAGCCGTTACCTTTATATCTACTTAACTTAGTTCCTTTGAGGAAACAGTTTGTGAATATTAATATATTATTCTAGCTAAAAATTCAAATCATGAACATGTTTTTTAGATCTATAATCCACTGAAAAGAGCCTTGTTATTTAAAAATATTATTTTACCAAGGTTTAGTGAATTTCAGTTATATATATTAAGGGACTATAATTACTGAACATTTTTGATAAGATATTAATTGATTACAAATATGGCCAAAGTGGCAGCACTGCTCCCCAGGTCCCGGCTTTAAGAACCGGCAGACGCTGAGGCCGAGGCAGAAGCGGCCAGCACGACAACCCGGCATACGAGTTTATAGCGGATGCGTAAACGTAAACGCATTTGGCTCAAATGCCGTTAGGGCCTTTGACTAAATTGCATGGCACATGGGCCCCTTGGGCCACAGATTTCAGCCTCGTCTCAGCCCGGCCGGGCTGCGGACGTGGACTTGGACTTCGGCATTGGCATCGACATCGGCATCTCGCTATTTGCTATTTGCATGTGTGTCTGGTGAGGAGACGCCAGGCCCCGGCAACAAGATTCTCCCATTGACATTTTGTCTCGTTCCGTGGCCCCTCGGTCCCTGCTGCCATGAAATCGCTGAATGTTAATGCATTACATGGCCCGGCGCGATCGAAAGCCGCCCAGATCGCAGCCTCAATTCCGGAGGAGCGCGGCCGCTGCTGCTCCTGATGCTGGCATCCCATTTGACGTAATCAAAACAGCAGAATGTGGGCAACCCAAAAAAATGTTCTGGGTCATTGATTTCTTTCGCTATCCGTGGATCTTAACGGTTTCCCTCCACTATTTCGTAATGGGCCAAGATCAATGTACCAAAGTGGTTACAGATGCTGGGGCTGCGCAGTTGAGCGCCCGCTGGAGTGGCTTCGTCTTCCCTTTTATGTGGAGAACACGCAACTGAGCCCCCATTGATTAAATAACCATGGACCAAATAATGAAAATCCGAAGGTAACCAGAGGAAGTTTTTTGGGTACATTGTACTGCGACGGGGGAATACTCTGCTCTATTGAGGGAATAAATTACCAGATTTGCTTTGGACAAAGTGTCTGTATTAGAAAGGCTAGGGGATTGTTTTTAAATTGTACAGGCTTTGATACTGATTCTTCCTCAGTATCCGATTCTGAATTATTTCAACATTTAGCGTGAATGAAGCTAAACCTCGTTGGAAATTATAGTGCCATGTTTGAGGTAAGTAAAGTTAACTTGTTAACTTAAATAACACACATTCCTTTACAGATTTATATATTAATAAATTCAAATATTACATGCACTTTAAAAATAATTTTTTTATTCATAAATTTAACATATATTGTAAAAAATAATAATCTGTCAAAATAAACAAACCAAGCACTCCCACAAATCGCCATACTTAAGCATGATAAAGAGCATTGCAAGAAAAAAACCAAGTACCAACTTCTTAATTATTTTTTATGATCTCTCGGGAACCGACTACCGTCTCGAGTCCGCTCCAACGAAAACCCATTTGGTCTGCCTTTTATGGCCGGTCTTTAAATGCTTCAGAATGTTTCAATTGAATCGAGATGAATTGGGTCAAAGTGTTCCAGCGGCGTTAGAAGGCTGGAGAAGATGGAAATGTGCCCACGTAGCATTGAGATGTTTCGTCATCCTAAATGCGTGTTTACCCGCCCCGAGAGGAGAGTGAGATGTTAGAAGATGAATATAATTATGATTTATGTGTAAAGAAAGGCCAGCAGCAGTTAGGAGGCTTGTTAAAGGCGATAATAACATTCTTTTGAATAATGTATTTAAATCGAAAACATACGCAGCGAGAAACAGTGTAATTTTTAATTTAAATGGGCAGGGAAAAGGTTTATGATCGCCATTCATCATTCCAGAGATGCCGAAAGTGAGATCTCGCTGCTGGGCTCCCCCCTCGATGTTCTGTCCCGATATAGAACTGTGTCTCGAGTGAAATCGTTCAGCAGTTCCATAAAGCCAACTCCTAATGACCGGCGATTGTTCGCTGCCTAGTCAAGGGCTTCCATCACGATCTCGTCCGGGGCATCTATGAAAATCATCTCGCCGGAGTCTCCTGTTCAGCGACCTCATTGTATGCAAAACTCCAAACGGGCCAAATAAAGCGCACAAAGTCGTGCGCTAAATATAAAATGTAATATTGCAACTTACACATGTTTTGCAGATGCTCCAAAATGGTTCCAGTTTGACGATTCCCTCGGTTCTACCGCCAAGGTCTGGAGTCTGCAGTTGGCTCTGAAGCGACTCTCACGCGGCTTAGACGCGGGGGCCCTGGGATTGCAGGGTTCCGGCGGGTTTCGGGGTCATTTGCTGATTTTTTACGACTATTTCTATCTTAAAGATACAAGTTTATTTATGGCTCGGCTGTAAAGTGCGGCGAGTGCATAAAATGCTGGCAATGACATTGCAACACCCAGTAAGCAGGATCCGATGCGCATCCGAATCTTAAACCAAATCAGAATGGAAATGGCCCCGTCCAGTGGGAGTGCTGCAGAGGTGGGGACTCCAAGGGAATGGGACTGGGACTCGCAATCGGAATCGGGTGTGGGAACCACTGGCAGTGGCCGCTCGTATGTGGCTAAGTTGACTCGACTTTAATGTGCCTGGCCGGCCACTAGAGCTAAATGCAAACGCACCCAGGCCCTCGGTCCTCGATCCCCTAGCCCCAGATCCCAGAGAGCCACTGTGGGGGCCAGGGCCACCAACCATCACGGCCGAATGCTAAAAGGGTTCGTTCTCCTCACTCCCATTTTTTTCGCTGATGCGCCTCATTAGGAGTAGCTGGAAACCAGTTCCCGGACGGTGGCAAGAGTGGGAGAAGGAGCTGGAGCAGGAGCAGGAGCAGGAGCCGTAGGACCCCAGACAATTGACAATTTAAACGAATTTCTTTCAAACACAACACTGACATGGCCCGGCACAAATGACGAATAGTGGCGGATGCCCAAGCCAAAGTTTACGCATGAAATATGCACCACCAGGAGGCAGCCTCATCCACAGCCTGAGCCCGAGTCTCGGTAGCCTCCTGGCCTCTGTTCCGTTCCCAGTTGCCATATGCCAGTGGCCAGTTGCAAGTTGTATGTTGCTAGCTGCGAGTTGCAAGTTGCCAGTTGCCAGTTGCGAGTTGCAGCTCCAGGGACAGACAAGACGCATGTATGAAGTGTCATTCATCTGGCCATAAACGCATTATTCAATATGCTGAGTGCACTGGGAGAAATAATATAAAAACATAGAAAATGCATACAAATCAGTGATATAATTTTAATATTACAAATTCCTGTCAGAATGATAAAAAATGTATGAAAAAGAAATAAAAAATAAATAAAATATATAAGTCAGCAAAAATCAAGCTAACTGGGAAAATTATGAATGATTTCATCAATGAAATCTATAATGAATTTACCCAATAAACTCTGTTGTGAATTCACCACATAAAAACTGTATTTCTTTCTTTAAATAAAATATTATAAGACCATGAGCCGCCGAAGCCCATAATAAAAACCATATACAGGTCACCAAAACAAAATAAAAAGGTTAAAATAATAGTAAATGCTTACAGAAATTTGCCCAAAATATTATAGAATTCATGTATTTTATTCTTTATAATATCAATTGCATTTATAAGGAAGAAATATAACAAAATGGCTAGATATGGGAAAAAAGTTAACATTTGTTGTATTATTGCATAAAAATTACGATGAGAAAAAATTGCGTAACGCTTAAAAGGGCTTGATTTAACCAACAAATTAAAATATGGCCACACTGGTTTGTTGCGGATACTGTGCGTGTGCCGGTAGAGGCTGGGAAGTTACATTTTCGACTCGCAAGTCGGGTCTTTGGGCTAAAAATAATAGTAGAAGCTTACAGAAATTTGCTTAAAATGTTCATGGGGAACTCATCTACTTTGTTCCATAAATATATTTTCCTCAAGGTCAAGTTTAGGCATTTTTAATAATTAAAATAAATATTCAAAACTATAAGAGTAGTTACGCTTAAAAACAAGTTAAGGACAATCGATCACTATCTCATTCGAAACATTGATTTGCTAAGCTCAAGAGATTATTTTGACTATAGCAAGTTGTGTATATTTTTCGCTGTGTATGAGGACATAAGCGGGGGGCAGCAGCTAGACAAACGAGTGATCGGCAGACGGACAACAACAGCGGCAGTGGTAACAACAACCACACGAGCAACAGCAACGACGACGACGTCTGACTAAATGCCTCATACTGTGCCGGGTCTGCGGTTCAGGCTCCTTGACTATCTGTCCGCTCCTCCATCCGTCCGCTCGGTTTCAAGGTTAACAAGTTGCATTTGCAATTTGGCACTAGGACTGGCTGGCTGGCTGGCTGGCTGCCAGGCTGGTAAGAGTCGAGACCCAGGCCAAGAAGAGGGATCGTATCCCCAGACAAACGGACAGGCGGGACAGGCGGACGGACGGACATCGACATGGTCGCTCTGCCCCTGCGACCGCATCAATCGCTTTGGTGAGAATTAAATGTTTATGCCTTTTGTTTGGCCAGCAGCCCCCAATCCCCAGTCCCCAGTCCCCAATGCCCCCTTCCAGCTCCTCCCTCTTTAATGAGCGACCTGCTCAATACAAAACAGCATGGGGATCCGAGGAACAGCTCCCAAATCAAAGAGCCAAAGAAAAGTACAACAAAAAGCACTCTCATCGAATCAAATGATACCCTTGGACGGACTAAACGATGCCGGGCAACTTTGTGTTAGCCAGAGGAGTTCCTCCAGGGGCTGGATGAGGTGCGGAAAATGTATTCAAATAATAGAGCTCAAGATCTTGTCTCGGGGGAATATTCAATTGGAACAATCGAAAACTCTTAAACGTCTCCAGTGGGATGCATAACTCCTCGAGATAATTATGGGGCCTTAAATGAGGAGATTTGTAAGCCAAACTTTATATGATTTGATTTTTAATTTTCTATTTTAATGAGTTCTTCAAGAACTCATTATAAATATTATAAAACTAGAACTGAAGAGAGCTTAATACATAAAGCTATCATATAGAAGCTGTTCAGATCCCCAGAAGTCATCAGTATTATTTTAATTAAAACTTTTAATATTAAAATGTAAAAAAAGTTGGCATTTACCTGAAGTGGTTTTTAATTATAGTAAATTAGGAACTTTGAACATTTCTCTTGACGCTTTTATAGCTTAGAAAACGTACCTTAGTGTTATATATTTTCATCACTGAATCTTTTCCAACAATAACATTTGTCTGCGTCAATGGGAAAGCTCGAAGAAGCCTTCTTCATGCCGCAGGCGGAGGACCCAGAAAGCTTCGATTGCTCTGGAGAGCATTGCTGTGAGGAGTCGGCAATAATACGACGCTGATCTATTATTCGCTAGATTGTAAAAATGTAAAAATCACGCTTTCGTGTTGTGTATAAATTGAATGCAATTTATAAATGTCCAGCGTAGAATTAAATCCCCAGCCGTCGGCACAGGCCACGATCGGGTGATGGTGATTTTTCAAAATAAACAACCTTGAGCCGAGGGCTCTGCGGCACAGCTCCGCGGCGGCTCCGTAGATCCAGAGCCGAGAACAATTGCCAGAGCCCAGAGCAACAATAGACGGCAGCAGAGGCAACAGCCCAAAAGGATCCGCCGGATCGGGTCCCTTGGAGCCACAGATGAAAAATTGCGCCAATTGAATTTGACCAGCGATTGTGGTCGATTGCTCCTCATTGCAACCAGCAAGCTGGCTGCGGGGGGTTCCTCTCGGGGAACGGAGTGCCGGTGTGCTTGGTGTGGGGAGTGGTAATCCACTGGGCGGTCGCTTAGTTTTCAACGCATTTATCAATACCCAAGTGGTTTGCCATCCTCTACCTCGGCCTCCAGATCCCACCTCCGCCTCCGTGTCCGCCCCAACGCAAAATCCTCGGAGCGCAGACCAAGCGTTGACAATGCCAAGGGCGGTGTCGGGTGCCTTCGCCTAATATATTCGAGCTGAAATGAAAAAGACTGCCGCCGTCTCTGATTGAAGATGAAGCCACAAAATCGATTTGCCACAGCTTACATCATACCTTATGGGCGACATTTTCCATATGATTTATATAAAATGTTCTTTTGAAGCGTCTTGTACAAAATTGTACAATAAATTAAACGATTTCAGGAGGATATTATCAGCTTATATCACTGGAATCTATCATTGAGTGAAACTCAACAGATTTAGTTACTAAATCATTGCTTTACCTTCATAGGGGTGTTATGATACTGTATTAAAAACTTCTTCAATTAGAGCTTCCATTAGAGTCTTGAGATAGGATTTAACGTAAGTGCGAGCAAGACGCCTATACGTACTTTTAATTGATGTACATTAATGTATGTACTAATCTCTCATTGAAAGTTTGAATAGTTATCTTGCTCGCACTTACGTAAAATCATATGGTTGCTGCCAAGGCTCTAATGAAATCTGTAATTAATGAAGTTTTTAATACAGTATCATAACACCATAAGGAATTCACCCAGCTTTCCAGCAATCACATTTCTACAGCTCTGAGACGAAACAAATGGATTAGAAATTATAAACTTATCTAATATAAACTAGAATCTAATTATTAGATTAACGAATGCAAGGAAAACGTGTCTTGGACAGTCTTGGACTATTGCTGAACCGAAAAGGACCTGCTATGAATCTTACGCTATCATTATTATTAGTTATATTTTCAGCTCTGTGCATACATCTGGACCTTGCTAACGAGGTAAACTAAATTTAATATGATTTTGACCTTTATTTTTTAGAAAATGAAAACAAAAACAAATATTTTTTGCAGGAGGATGATATTTATAATTTAAACCCAAGAAAACACATGTTTTCAGCAGCGGCACAAAAGACCAAAAGTGAGTACCAGTAAGTAGCCGCGTTAAGCCCTATACTAAGGAAAGTCACTTGCTCTCAGGGGGTTGGATTTGCGGCGGAGTGCTCTGCCCCAAGGAAAGGACATCGTCCTGCAAGACGACCAATATATTACAACCAACTGAGAAGTTGCAACACGATTTGCTAGTTGTATGCTTGGATGCCAATCAAAAGGTATTTTGCGGCATATCTCGCAGCTCAAGGATAATGGAAAAAGAAGTCATAGAAGTAGCCGATGATGGAAATATGGATTATAAATATAGAGATACTATTGTGACGCTTGAGGGAAAATCGATTCCCAGGTGCGTAAATAAAAAGACGCGTTAGTGATTAATTAGACACACTTATAAAATATACTAAAGATCATTATTGACTTTTTAAGGTATATCAAAATAAATATATATTTGTGAGCAATCATTAAATATGTTTACTTTTGGCGATATAACGTATATACTTAGGATCTAGTGTTCATAGAGAACTTTGAGTTAATATTTAGTATAAACTTAAACATAAAACAGAAAAAATATAGAACAAATATTAACCAAACAAAAAACAGTAAGTATTCTGATCAATTCAACTAGGTGGGGTATTTATGGGATTGTAAGACTAGGGACTAGGTTAAACACAAAGAAAAAACCTTAATAATTGCACCTTTTGAACACAAACAAAATTCGAGTCGAAACAAATTAAGTACTTTGGGAAAGTATTGCGAAATTATAAGCTAAGCTTTGCTAATTGACTTAGAAATTAGAATTTGCACGCAGCTGTCTAAGAATGCTCTGCCACGGCGCGTAGTTCCTCCATTAGGGAGGGCATAGCCCCGGCTCTCCTCTGATCCCTGCCAGTGTTCAGTAGCTTGCTCAGCTGCTCCACGTCCGAGCGACAGGCGGTTACGCCCTCGCTTAATTGGCACAGATTCGGTTGACATCGCTGGCTACGCTCGATCAGCTCCAGAATGTAGCTGTTGCGTGGGCGACCCGTCTCCTTGGCGGTTTGTTGGACGAGCTGCCGGAAGGGATATCGGTTAAATCTGATTTCAAGCGGATTATGTAGGGCGGAGCTGAATTACCTTCTTGTAGTCATCGATCAGATTGGCCACCTCATGGGCGGGCTCCTGGGGCGTGGTGCAGGACGTGGATTTGCCCGAGTCGGAAGCCTCAAAGCGCGCTCTTTCCGCGCTCAGAGTTTGCTCCAGAGACTGTGAAAATAGACATAATTTCCTGATAAATAATTGCAGTGACACCTGTAGTAGATGGTTCCTACCTTGATTCTGGCTAAAGCCTGCTCATGCATTCCGCTGACCTCCGCCAGCTTAAGTTTTAGCCCCGGCAACTCCTCAGCCTTCCGCTGGGAAGCTCTTCCGCTGCGCAGCTCCTTCCGCAGAAGTTTGGCCAGCTGCGGCCAGCATTTTATGTGCTGCAGCTTCCTGCCCGTTTCCATTTCCAGCACTTGTGCCAAAGATCGTAGGCACTCCACCGCCTTGTGCTCCTGACGTGTGGCTTCCTCTCGCTCGTCCAGCAACGACTTCACTTGGCTCTGTAGCCTTTGAATGTTGATTGAATCCGCAGAATGATTCTCCAGATTCTCCTGGAATGTTTCCTTCAGTAGCTGCAACTCCAGCCGATTCTCCTCGTCCTTGGCCAGGCTCAATTGCTGAAGCTGCTGCAGCTCTTCATTTTGGCCAGCAAACAGTTCGTTCAGCTGCTCCAACTCGACGGTCTTGTGCTGCAGCTCGGCACGCATTTCCTGCTCCAACTGTTGAGTGGCCTGTAGAGCCTCCAGGAGCTGGGTCCAGTCGGCTTCCATTTCATTTGTGCTCTTTATCTTGGCATCTTGTTGCTGCAGAAGCTTTTGGAGCAGGGAAACGGTTTGCTTCTTTTGGGCTTGGACCTCGGCTAGCTGCTGCTCTAAAGTCTCAATGCGTTGGATCAGAATGGGGTCCTCGACATCGGTTTGAGTGGCTTGGTTTTGGCACTGTCTTACCCTCTGATGGGTAGACTCTTCTATTATCTTAAGCTGCTCCTGCCAGATCTCTGACTGCTTGTTTTGGTCATGCAATCGGGTCTCTGCCTCGACTAAGTCCTTCCTCAACTGTTCACATAGCTCTGCGTAATCATTGAGTTTTCCCATTAATTCGCTTTCCTTTGAGGAACTTTGCCCCTTGAACTTTTGTAGATCCACTTGCTCCTCTTCCAACAGCCGCTTGGTCTCCTCCCACATCAAACGCATCTCATCATATTGGCCGTGCAGCCTGTGCACTTCTTGCTCCAGTTTCTTGAGCGTCTTTTGTGTCTCCAGTAGATTCTCCTTGAGGCTTTCCTTTTCCAGCTGTAAGGAAGCCAAGGAAATGGTTAAACTTTCCACCTGCTCCAACTTGAGGGCATCACTCTGCCGGAGCTGTTCTTGCTCCAAGAGTTGAGCTTGTAGGGTGAATTCGAGCTGCTCCAGCTGGCGCTGCTGCTCCTCGTTCTGCTCTTTTAGCTGCGACATCATCAGCAACTCCGATCGAAGCTCGTTGAGAGAGTTCTTCAAGCCGGCAATCTCGCTCGTCTTGTTGTTGATTTCCTCATGAAACTTCAGGCTGTAGGAGTGCATAACATCCATGCTGTTCTCCCGGGTCAACTTCTGCTGGTAGTACTGCTTGAGATCAAGGAACTCCTGCTCTTTTAGGGCCAGAAGGTGTTCCTGGGTCTGCAGGGTCTCGTTCAGCTCGGCGATGACCTGACGGAGCTGCTCCCGCTCGGCGTTGACACTGCGAAGGGCGGAGCTCCGCAGCTCCAGCTGGTGCTCCATCTGACTCTTCTCGTCCAGCAGCTGCTTGCATTTCCCAGTCATTAGCTTGCTCTCCAGCTCCATGCCAGCCAGGGTTTGCTGCAGGTGTCCCAGCTTCTCGTCGTGCTCCAGGCTGAGCCTTTGTATGTCCTCCAGGAGCATCTTCTTCTGCTTGCGCAGGACATCGATCAGTTGGCGTTGATCGCGAAGGCGAGCCTCCTGCTGTTTGGCCTCAAATGATGCGTCCGGGGACCCCGAGTCACTCTTCAGCGAAGAAGTAGTGGGGGACCTCGGAGATCCCTGCTCCTGCTGCTTCTCCAGCGTGGCACATTTCACATGCAGGCGCATGGATTCCTGCTGCAATCGTTGGTTCTCCACCAGATACTTGCGCTCCTGGGCGTACAAACGCTCCAGAGTCTCCAGGCGACTGTGCTTCTGCGACTTGAGCTCTTGCTTGTACCAATGCTCCGATTTCAGGAGGCGTTCCACTTCACTGCGCGACCGAAGGAGCTCCTGTCTTACCGAGAACATTGATTGCTCTCTTTCCTCGCCCATCTTCTGGCCAGGATCGCCACCGCCATCGTCGCTCGTGCAGCTAAAGTGCCCGGAGTCGTCTGCCAACGCAGCAGCCGCCCCTTCGCAGTCCGAATCCATCGCCGAGCTGTGCAAAGAAGTTTATTTTTGGGAGGGTGAGTTATTCATGGCCAAGAACGAGTTTTGTGGGCGGATGCAAATCGCGGAAATGCTGTTACCTTCTTAATGCAACCTTGAACGGCAACTTTGGCACTTCAATTGAGACCTTTTTGCTCACTTACAAGCAAATAACGGGCTATAGTTCATGGAAAAACTACATTTTAAGCGAAATAAACAAAACCAGCAGAACAAACTTTTTCGGGAACAGCTGACTTGAGCAGTATGACCTTTTTCTAATATGGCCCAAAAGCAGCACTAGAAAAATACCAACTAAAATTATTCTAAGCTGGTAACGAAAGCAGCCTTCGAAGTCATAACTTGTTAGTTTATTAGCTGTTATTTATTTATTTATTTATATAAAGCTAACATTTGGCTAAAAAACTAACTTAAGATTAGGAGCATTAGCTACTGAGGCCTACCGCTCGCCTGTTATTAGCTGTTATTATATATAATATTATATATTAATAATTTTTCCTGATCAGTTATTTAAAAATCGAATTTCGCTGTTTAGAATTTTTAACAAAATTCAATTTTGTACGTCATTACATCTGAAGTATCAAGATAAATGAAACAAATTGTTCAAGTGATGTGCTTATTAATTTGAGAAAAGCTCTTGGTTCATTTTTACTTTTTAAGAAATTAATTTATTTTCTCCTTCGTTTGATTCTGTAGTAAAAGAACCACAGAGTACCTCCAATGTGTTTCGGTATTTCAATTCTGATTAGCCTTTTCAAACGCTGGTCACACTAGGCTCGAAAAACCATCACAAAAACATGAAAACTTATTAGCCATCCGAAATCGAACAAAAACCTACTTTTTCACACTTCGTCAGCCCCAAATCGCGTTCAAACTCGCAACGTAAGATGCTATATCGGGTGTCCGCCGCCTAGCGAGGATCGGAGCGCGTGCAGCATGTGAGAACGGCCCGCTGGCCGATTCCTCGAATTGCGTCGTGTTACAAAACTTTGGCCCTGGCCAAATCGCCAACAACAACTCGGGCATGATGGCCAGTGCGGCGGATGACTCGCCAAGCGTGAGTCAGGAGGAGGAGCGGGAGTCCTTTGTCATCTACCGCGACGGCAGGCCACTGCAGCTCCACTGGCGCGGTGTGCCTCCTCTGACGCGAGCGCCCGCATCTCGCATCTGCAGCATTGGCGACGTGCTGCTCCTGCTGACCACCGACCACGCCCTGTACTCCGCCCAGCTGCAGGCGAACCGCAGCTCCCTCGACCTGCAGCTGCTGCGCACGGACGTGGTGGACGTGGACTTCTGCTCTGGCAGCCAGGAGCTGTTCGTGGTGCTCAGCAACGGGTCCGTGCAGCGTCAGCTTATCACGACGGCGGGCAGGGACATCCATCACCCGCATGCCTGGCAAACGCTCAGCTTCGATCCGCTGGAGCTGCTGGCCGAGGGCGTTCGCATCCAACGCGTTTGCTGCTCCGCGCAGGGCGTCGTCTTCGTCGGCGCCGGCGGAGAAACCTACGTGATGGGCAGCTGTGGCGAGGTCTTCAAAACGGAGCAGCAGCCGCGCCACATGCGTCTCTACGAAGAGGGCAAGGAACTGCTCGATCTGGCCGCCGGAAACGAGCACTTCGTGATGCTGGTGGCGCCCTACAACCTGGCGGACGATGTGCTTCAGCTGCAGGTGGCCAATGCCCGGGATGAGCCCGAGGACGAGCGGGCCTCCGTGAAATCGCTGAGCAGCGGCAACTCGGAGCGCAGCTTTGCGGCCAACACGAGGCATCTGCTGCACCAGGGCTACGCCCTGCTCCACACCCAGCTATTCACGTTCGGCGCCTCGAACAATGGTCTCTTGGGAACCGGAGACCACATCCGGCGGGCGAATGTGATGCGACTGCAGAAGCTGGATAGCATGGGCGTGTGCAGCATTGCGGCGGGACTGGAGCACACGGTGTCCCGGACTCTGGACGGAAGGCTCTACCACTGGGGTCTGAACACCCATTCCCAGCTGGGCGAAGACTTGAGCTCACCCATGGAGATCACCATTGCGGACAACGCAGCCTGCCTGCCCATGGAGCAGAAGTCAGCGCTGGAGGCCACTTGCGGAGACTACCACACGTTGCTGCTGAACGCCTCCGGTCAGATACAATCGCTCCAGCCGCCGCCGCCCATGCGACACCTGCAGCAGTCCAGCACGTATGCCCAGACTCTGCTCCAGCTGCAGCTGGGAGCGGCCTGGCCACGACAGCTGCGACTGCTCATGTGCTCTGGTGGATTCACGTTGCAGAATCAGCGCCAGTTCCAGCGGCAGTACCACTACTACTTGAGCCACCTGCAATCCCAGCTCCAGCTGCTGCTCAAGCACCGTCAGGCGGTCCAGACCCTGGAGATATGGCAGCGCCAGTCGGCGCTGGAGACGCTCAGTGCCCTCGGTCCGCTGCTGGTCAGCTGGGAGCGGATGCTGTGCCTGCTGGTGGCCACACTGCACTCCCTGGAGGGATTCTACCGCGCCGACTTTGTGCAGCCGGCGGATCTGCTCTTCATTTGCCACCACAAGGAGTACATAGAGCTCTTCGATGGATATACCAAGGCCTATTGCGATGTCTACTCGGTGAATGGCTTTGGAGAGGCGGTGGCCGCCATCGCTGGACTCAATAGCCCGCTGGCCGAGCTCAACGAGGAGAGCTATGTGACGCGGCTGTTCCAGCAGCCATTCAGCATCTACCAGCTCTTTGTCCAGTTTATGGAGCTGCTGGTGAGAACCCAGCCGGAGTACGGCGAGCATCGTGTGGCCTGGACGGAGTTCGCGCGGCACAGCTGCATCAGCCAAGAGCTGGCTGTGAATACCAGAGATTTCTGGAGCAGCAACGACCGCAATCCCCGGATCGTCCAGTTCAGAAAACGCCAGCGAAGGGTGATCCTAACGTCAGCCTTGGTTCCCCTAAAGCTGGTCACCACTGGCATCAGCATATCCAGCAACAGCTTCATCCTGTTCTCCGACTTTCTGTGCCAAGTGGGCGGCAACTCGCTGTACTCCTATCCGCTGACCACCCTGTGGGTGTGGACGGAGGGCGAACTGTGCCTCAGGCTGACCACGCCCGAGAAAAGCTTCCTGGTGGCCACTCGCACCCAGGAGATGCGCAAAGTGTGGCTGGACCAGCTGCAGTCGAGCATCGTGGCGTCGCTGGGCAGGCCGTTAGGGAGTCCGGTTCCCAGTTCTCGCTCCACAGGCTACGAATTCAGCCGGGAGCATCCGAAGTTCTCTCGGGTGAAGGCCTGTGGCACTTGGAGGAAGGGCGTAATGCACGGCAACTGCTACCTGGAGTATCCGGATGGGAGTGTCTATTGCGGGGAGCTCCAGCACGGTGTCATTGAAGGTGAGTTGTTGCCTTTCCTGATTCTATCCTTACTTATGATCGCTTCCCATCTGCAGGCTATGGCAAGATGGTGATACCCTCGACGGGCCTGTATGTGGGCCACTTCAAGGGCGGCCGCTTTCACGGTCATGGTGTCTACGAACTCCACTGCAAGGATGCGCCCGAGAGCGAGATATACGAGGGTAACTTCTGCGAGGGCCTGTTCCACGGCTATGGAATGATGCGAAACAACCGATACATCTACGTGGGCGAGTACCAGGCCAATGCCCGGAGTGGCTACGGCGTGATGGAGGACTTGGTCAGCGGCGACAAGTACATGGGCATGTTTGCGGACAACAAGCGAGCGGGCATCGGCAGCTGCATAACCAACCGCGGCGACTACTTCGAGGGCAACTTCGCCGGCGACGATCTGCTGGGCAACGGAGTGGCTGTCTTCGAGAACGACTACTACTACGAGGGAGAGCTCACGCTGCACGGTCCGAGTGGGCGAGGAGAGTACTATATGCCCAGCGGGGACGCGGGGAACGTCAGTATGTCCGGAGAGTCGGACGACACCTGCGAACTGATCGGAAACAAGATGTTTGGACAGCTCAGTGGCAGCTGGGAGACGGTACGCATCCAGGCCGGCGAGCTGGTATTGAATCGGCGGTTTCCCAAGTACCCCATGTAAGGCGATAGATTCTCCCCTAAGAAGTAAAAGGAATCCAACTCCTTCCATTTATTTCAGTTCCTTGGGCCGCCAGGTTGTGGATCACAATCGCAAGTGGCGCTCGCTCTTCAATAACTTCGAAACGGACCTGGCCAACTGCACGGCCAACAGTAGCTCCAGCAGCAACTCTTCCTCTGCCCCTGGAGGCACACTTAGGAAATTCTCGAAGCCCACGCTTAGCACGGGCCAACTCTGGAACTGCATTGCGGTGTATATGAGCAAGCAGAGGGCCCGGGAAGGCGCCAAGCCGGGAAACTACTTCAACAACATCCTGCTCAGCCTCCCGCTGCCGCAGAAGACTTCATCGCCTTTGGCCAAGGCGCGGACCACAACGAATGCTCTGAGCAAGCTGCAAACGGAGGCTGCCTCGGCGCTGGACTTTCTGGGATTTCCACCGCGACGCATTCACTCCCAGGAAACGCTTAACAGCAAGCCAGGTGGACTCCAACGAGCCGATAGCTTGCTCTCAATGGGCCACAACACAACGCGGGACTTGGACACGAGTAGCTTGGCCAGTTTCCAGATCGATCAGAGTCTCCTCAACAGCTCTTTCAATGGCGACGAGTCGAGTACGCTGAACGAAAGCTTCGCTAGCCTGAGTCACAACAACAACAACAGCATCTCAAAGCAGAAGAACAACAGCGATTGCTCCATCACCTCGACTACATCGACGACGAGTGCAATGCTGGACCAGGTGCCCAGCTTCGGCATGGCCACCACGCTTACAGACCAGGACTTGGCCTCAATACGACTGTACCTGGAGCAGGCCTTCAAGGATCGACACCATCCGCTGTACGCCCTGAACGAGCGCATTGCCAACTGTTTCCACTACTCCTATGGCTACTGGAAGGTTAAGCCAACACCGATCCTGGCCAAGCAGGCGATGCGGGAATGGGAGTCCATATCAAGACGCATTTACCGATTCGTGCGCAAGATGTTCCCCGCCCTGCCGGAGGACTATTGCCACATGGAGGGCACCAGGGAGGTGATATCGCACATCACCCTGCTCTACCCGCTGGTGCTATCGGAGGGCATATACTCCACCCTGTTTGTGCTGTACGCGAACAAGTACAGTCGCAAGGACGAGATGTACCGCCAGAATCTGAACTACGCCGAGAAACTAAAGGACCAAGAACTCGTTGAACTAATGGGCCATGAGAGGTGGGTACTCCTTTGATATTCAGGAACAAATTGTACATAAATGGCGTTTCCTTGTAGTTTCCTCCAGACTGTGATGCTGGATCCAAAGTTTGAGGAGTCCGTGCAGATGTTGAAGCAGCTGCAGGAGAAGTTTAGTCCCCAGGACATGTTGACTGTGATACAGCGCAGCACGCAGCTGCTGACCGAGGCCTACGAGCACGCCATGTCGGGTGAGTGTTTCTTTCGGGACAGAAGATCCATGAATTCGCTAACCATTACCCCCAATTTCCAGCCAATGCCGCCCAGTTGAATGCGGACAACATGATTCCGCTCACCATGCTCACGATGCTGCGTGCTGCGGTGCCCCACTTGGGCGCGGAGTTGGCCCTGCTGGACGATCTGACGGGCCCCAATTTCCAGGCCGAGATGAATGGAATGGCGGGCTATTGCTACACCACCTTAAAGGCGGCCTACGAGTTCGTTACCCTGAAGGCCCTGCAAAAGAATCCCTGAACGTGCTCCTCGGTCCAAAGATGTATTTCCCCTGTTTTTCGTATTTGTTACAAAGATGAATTGAATGTTTCCATCGATCTGTTGCTCAAAGTTCAGTTTTCCGCTGGCAAACGTTTGTTGTTAATCGTAAGGATAGTTTAGAGCGAGAGAGAGTCCTGTGTGGGCACTGTAAAGCTAGGATAAGTGAGCTTTGAGATAGCAACTGTTGATTTCCCCTATACAAATCTGTATATACTTCGAGGAAACTCCCTCATAGGCTAGCGGGCAACACGATTCTGTACAGAAGCTGATCGGAAGTCAGCATAGCAAATATGTATCTATATCTTTATGTATCCGAATGTATCTGTTTTATATATTCTAAGCCAACACATTAACATTCCGATTATTCACCAAACCAAATAAATTATAATCCGCATAAAGGCGCAGACTGGGTATCACTTCGGGGCGAACTCGAGTTCGGTCGAAAGCTTCCTTCCGGTCGGGTCCGGCGGGAAGAGAATGTGCGCTATGTGCGTGGCAAAGTTCGCCTTGTCCAGCTTGTAGATGAGGTACTTTTCGGGGAAGGTGGTGCCCTCCTCGAAGTTGTACACCAGGACAATGGGGTCGTTCTGCCTGGCGATCTTGCGCTTGATCAGGAAGGCCACCGCATAGATGACCTTCCGGAATATGTTCCTCTGATGCTCGATGGTGTGCTTGGTGTAGAAGGGCAGCATCGTGACGTTGTGGTATATGGACACAAAGTCCTCGGCGGAGCGCATGGGGCTGACGAAGAGGATCGGTGCCTGGGGCCGGAAGTGGGCTATCTTCTGCACCATCCTGGTGGTCACACCAATCACCACAATGGCGACCGCATGAACCTCCATGGAGGCGGTGACAACTGCCCGCGCCAAGCTGTCCGCTCCCGTGTGGGAGCGATCACAGTACGGAGTGGTGGCCAGCGCCGAGGGACAGATCTGCTGGAAGATGGCATTCTGCAGGTAGCGGAAGTAGTGGGTGTGCTTCGGCGAGGGGCAGGACTCCACGTACTTGTCGGGGTAGTAGAAAGCGTACTGATAGTGCGCCGGATCCACTCGCAGCTTCTGCTCGTCCAGGAGCCGGGGATCGAAGATGATCGGCTTCTGCGCGGCGTAGGCCAGCTGCATGAAGCACTCGGCGTCGGGACACAGGTGCATGATGTCCGGCACGAGCGCCGGCTTTTCCAGTTCCACCAGGAAGCCATCGTACCGCTTGGCGGCCCAGTTGAGCTCGCCGTCGCAGCCCTGGATGTCGTTGAGGACCACCCGGGCATACAGCCGCATGCCGTCGCAGTGCATGACGGCCATCGCATGCTCCAGATCGTCCAGGTACTTCGGGGTGCCCACAATGTGCGAGATGACCACGTTCAGGCCCACCTCGCGGGCAAAAGTCAGATCCTCCAGCTCCTCGAACGAGACCCGGAACCGATTGCATCTGGCCGGAAACAAGACCGGCATATTGGAGTACAGCGACCCGCCCCTGGCCACACAACACCTGATATGCTCCGTGTGAACACTGCGCACCATAAGCTGGATTTCCTCTCCGATCAGGATGAAGTCGTAGGGCTGGACGTCGCAGAGCAGGAAGCCGGCGTTGACGTAAATCTCATGGGCAGTGCTCTTGTCGGAATAGTAACGATTCACCGTCAGGATGACCTTGTTGCCCTTCAACAGGTCCACGAACACCTGACCATTGTCGACGGTCAGGGTTTTCAAGGTGCCGGTGTATTGGTGGCGCGGCGAGAGCATCGCAATGACGGAGGACACCACCGGGAAGCTGAACTCCTTCGACACACTGATCTCCGCCTCGCGCAACTTGACGATCAAGGTCTGGTTGTCGTGCTGAGTGCCCTTGCCGAGATTAATGAGGAAGCAGCGGACACCGTTCACTAAAAGGATTGCAAAAAGAATAAAATAGAAAGAGAGACCATGGAATAACCGGGCAGCAGATCGTAAAAGCATACAGGCGACCTATCCGAGTCAGTTACTCACGCAGATAAGTCTTGAGCTCGTGGTCACAGTTCATGCTTAAGGACAGCTTGATGCACTTGCGGTTCTCGTTGGGATCTGTGGCCACCGGCGTGGTCAGGATCTGAAAGCCATTGAAGTAGTTGTGCCAGCGATCTTCCTCGAACGGCACCTGACACAGGTCCTCGCTCATCTCCTCCGTGCCCATTTCCTCCCCCTCATCCCTATCATCAGAATCCTGCAAGGAGATCTTGGAGTGCAGCAGCCGGACCTCGCTATCGTTGTTATATATGCTGACATCGTCGTCCTGCCCGAGCAGCTGGAAGAACGTGGTGCGTCGCTGAATGTTCGCCAAGTGTTTCTTGGCCCGCTGCAGCTTCTCCACATCCAGGGCAATGATCCGCAGCCGGGCGAACATGTCATCTAGGATCGACTGCATGGTCGGCACCTTCGAGGGGTCAACATCTTCTTTATCGCTCATTGTAGCAAAATTTTGGGAAAATATAAGCCAAGGTGTGGATGTCAAATTTGTTTGGGTAACTTGTAGCTTTGATTTTGTCTATTCCCAGACCTAACAGATTTTAATACGAAGATTTGATTGTCCCTAAAGATCTTTCCAACTTTTAAGATATATAAAAACTTAAGCTTCTTATAGTTAGCTTATCGGGGGTGCTCCAGAAATCACTAGTGTTTTGAAATCATTTAAAAAGGTGTCTAAAACTATGCTACAAAATGTGTCTTCGTAAAAATAATCAAATT
>JAEIIF010033992.1:0-11215 GCA_018874455.1 Drosophila trapezifrons
AGACACATTTTGTAGCATAGTTTTAGACACCATTTTAAGTGATTTCAAAACACTAGTGATTTCTGGAGCACCCCCGATAAAATTATTATAGAAATCATTTAGAACTGGTTTATAATTGATTTTCAAGTAAAGATTATAGATTTTAGGATTATTGGCTCTTAAAAATATTTAAATTGATTTAAATGAATGGATTTAATATATATTTATGTCAAAATCTAAATTAGCATAATATTTTCTTACCAAAACATTATTTTTGAAGCGTTTTTCGACTGCTATATATAAGAAATAGGACAGTTTAATTCCTTAAATGATCATATTCAAAAATTAGTTTAACTTATTATCAAAGATTCTACAAAAAACCTTGATTTAAAAAGCTAAAGCTAAGATTGGTGAATTTTTAACTTGAATTTAATAAGTAAAAACATATTTTATGAAGCTATATTTATAAAGAGCCTTTTCTGTGTAATCAAGATGATCTTTCCTAGGTATTTTTCTCTCCGTGCAGTCAACAGAATCGAGTGTCCAAACTTTATGGATGCTGCTGCGGTTCCCAGCAGCCAAATCAAAGCAGCCGCCATCGAGCGAGCTTTTCCTTAGATCCGGCTTCGACGACAAACAATTTTCTCTCTGGGGGAAAATCGAGTCGAGAGCCCGGGCCCACTAAAGGCAGCGGGCGCTTGTGCGACTTCTTGGACGCAGTGCAGCCGCAAGAAAACAAGAAATCGCAGCCAAAGTCAAGAAACGTTCAAAGAAATACCAAGAGCCGAGCGCCGAAGTGCCGAAAGCCAAGAGCCGAGTGACGAATGCCGAATACTTGAAAGCCGAAAGCTAAAAAAAGTGAACGAGTAGAAATTACGGTAAATAAATAAAGAAAGACGGCAAAGAGAAATAAACGAAGGCGAACGCGAACGCGAACGGCGTCGTCATGAGCGAAAGTGAAATCTGCTAATGAATTCTTCAACGTTGAATAGTTTTCAGTCATTATGGCCAACGTATACGTACTGCCGTTGTATGCGGCGTATACTTGATGAGCACTCGACTCTGCCCCCGTGTGTGTGTGTGTGTGCTGGCCATGTAACCAGGCAGAGGCAGAGGCAGCCATTCCAGCGATCACTTGTCGGAGCTGCGCATCTGCAACTGGAAATGGACAGGGGCTGGGACAGGGACAGGGGTATGTGGCTTCCAGCCAAGAGCGGCGGCTGCTGCCTCATTTTTGGCGGTGGCTTTGGCTCCCGCTTCGATTTTTGGCTCTGGTCTTCAGGGGGCTCAGTAAAAGTGGCTAGATTCGTTATAGCAATTAACCAAGCAGCAGGCAGGTAGGCAGGGAGGCAGTCAGCCAGGTAGCCTGCCAGGCAGACAGATGCAGTCGCAAATGGCCGAGCAGGCATCGAGCCATCGATGCCGATCCGCTGTCAGATGATTGCAGTGATTACTCCAGACTCTCGGGTTCATTGAAACCCGCTGCAGTTTTCTATAATTCGTTGCCGTTATGGCCAGAGGTCTTAAACTTGAATCGCATTTGGCATCAGGTGGAGGAAAGTGGCCTCCGTTCGGATCAATGCCCCCCGCCATCAGTCCATTCTTGCCCAACTTGCCCTCTTGCCTCGATCTCCTACTTATATCCCTTCCTCCATCTTGTTTGCTTGCAGGGGAGGCGGAAAAAGTCAAATCTCTGATCAGACTGCGGGCGGAACTGTCGCCGCTGTTCACGGGCAAACGAAATGCCTCCAAATATGCCTGGGCGTAAGTATCCATTCCTCTGCCGATTGCATAACCCTCAACCTCGATCTCTATACTCCGCAGCGTGGTGGAGCGGGAGCTTAATGTGCCTCTGCCCCTGTCGAAGATCATCAAGAAGTGGAACAACCTGCTGCAGGAGTACAAGGCAATCAAGATGTCCGAGGAGCCCAAGCGGCGCGAGTGGCCCTTCTTCACCCTGATGGATGTCTACTTCAGCGACCAGGTGAACGATCCCTCGCTGCGCCTCTTCTCCTCCACGAAGACCCTCAAGGAGACCCTGGACGACAGTGTCTTCGAGGATGATCCAATCATCGCCTCGGCCATTGCGGCGGCCACCAGCGGCGCCTACATGGACATGGACGAGCTGATCCGGCGGCAGAAGGAGCGGGCCGCCCTGGCCGCCGAGCGGAAGCTGGCCGCCGCCGCCAGCGGAGGCACCGGCGACTACAAGTACGAGCTGAAGCCGATGCTGTCCAACAGCAAGTTCAACAGCAACAGCGACATGGCCAAGCTGTCCAAGAGCGTGGACGACCTGTCCATGCAGCAGTACAAGATCAAGCAGGAGCTGCTGCGCCAGGAGCAGCAGGAGAACATGGTCAAGATCAAGCAGCATGCGCGCCAGCAGCAGCAACAGCAGCAGCAGCAGCACCAACAGGCCCAGCAGCACCAGCAGCGCTTCCTGGGCCACCAGCCGGCCCTCTCGCCGCATCCGCATTCGCATCCGCACCGCCTGTCGTCCTCGTCGACGCCGCCGGGCCTGCAGCATGCCCTGCAGCAGCAGCAACAGCACCTGATCCAGCAGCAGCAACAACTGCAGCAACATCTGCAACAGCAGCAACAGCAACAGCAGCAGCAACAACAGCAGCAGCAGCACCATCACCAGCTCGCTCATCCCCACCAGCCGCCCACGCCGCGCCCCAGCTCGCCGCCCACAACGGCGCAGCAGATCCACATCACGGCCACCCAGCACCAGGCCGCCCAGCAGCAGCTCCACCAGCAGCAGCAGCAGCACCAGCAGCAGCCCCACAAGCAGCAGCAGCCCTACACCGACCCCAACACCATCGACCAGTACCTGCTGTCGTGGAACAACTTCCACGGCAACATGTGCCGCGGCTTCCACTCCCTGCAGAAGGACGAGAAGATGGTGGACGTGACCATAGCGGCCGGGGGCAAGATATTCAAGGCCCACAAACTGGTAAACTAGCGGATCACCGCCGAGAACTCCCGCACTCATGCCAAGCCCTTTCTTCCCTCTCTTCCGCCATATCGTTGCAGGTGCTGTCCGTCTGCAGTCCCTACTTCCAGCAGATCTTCCTGGAGAACCCATCGAGTCACCCCATCCTGCTGATGGCCGATGTGGAGGCCAGCCACATGGCCGGCCTGCTCGACTTTATGTACAGTGGCCAGGTGAACGTCAAGTACGAGGATCTGCCCGTCTTCCTCAAGGTGGCCGAGGCCATGAAGATCAAGGGGCTGCACACAGAGGTAGGTATTTCCCGGGGGCAGCTAGGGCACTGAAATCCTGTCGAGAATCCAACGAATATGCTTGTCTGAATCCCACCTTGACTTTCACTTGCAGAAGAACCTGGACAGCGATGCCAGCGACATTAGCTCGCCCCACGAGAGCGACGGCACCGAGTGCCGCTACGAGCGCGGAACGCACAGCGTCAACATCACCAGCGGACATGCCGCTGGCTATGCAGGCGGACCGCCACCGCCGCAGCCGTCGCCGTCGCCCTCCCTCAACGGACCCAACCGATGCCCCACTCCCCTGTCCAGCGGCGGCGGTAGCGGAAACTATGCCGGCTTCCGCGATCACATCAAGTCGAAGGCCACGCTGGCCGAGACCTTCATGAAGAATCTCAACAGGAACAACAACAACAACAGCAGCAGCAACAACTACAATCACCTGGGCAACAGCAACAGCAACGGACTCAACCTGTCGGAGGCGGAGGGCAACTCGTTCGCCATCCTCCAGGCGAACAGCAAGAAGATGCTGGACTCGGCGCGCAAGCAGCACAAGTATCTGGCCAAGCGCAAGATCCTGATGCACTACAACACGGATCTGGGCGGGGAGAAGCGGCTGAAGGAGATGGAGCGGGAGCGGTATCCGAGTGCCGAGCAGAACGACGACGCCCTGAACAACAACCATAGCCACGCCCAGGACAACATTATGGAGCCCATCATCACGACGATTGTGCCGCAGACGCCGCCGCCGCCGCCGCCGGCCACGCACAACAACAGCTTCAAGATCCGCCTGGTGGAGAGCCATCACCTGACCAACAGCAACGCCAACAGCAACTCGAGCAACAACAACAACAACAACAGCAGCAGCAGTCCACGTTCCGGCGGCAGCAACAACTGCCACGGCAACAGCAACAACAACGATGACGACGACGAGGAGGCACTGAATCTGGTGCAGACCCCCAATGCCAATGGTAGCCGGGCCCGCCCCCAGAGTCCCACGGCCACGCCCACACCCACTGCCACGCCCACACCGACACCCGACATTCAGCTGATCAAGCGCGAGGTGGAGCACGACCTGGCGGCGGAGCACAACAATGGGCACGACGAGGAGCTGGCCGGGTACGAGCGCAAGTACGATGACAACAATAACAATCGCGGCATGGACACGGACATGGAAACGGACTCGAACAACAACAACAGCAAGCCGGGCAGCGAGGGCGACGCCAGCAATGCCAACAATGGCCTGGCCCTGGCGCTGGGCAAGCACAAGCTGCTCAGCGCGATCAATCGCAGCCTGGAGCAGCAGCAGCAGCAGCAGCAGGACCAGTCGCCGGCGGAGTCGGATCACGGCGGGAATAACTGCAACAGCGACGACAACAACAACAATCATAGCCCCCATCTGGACCTGAGCACCATCAAGAACATAGCCACGGCGGAGATCCTGTGCGGGCTGAAGAGCAAGGTGCTCAAGCTGGAGGAGGAGCAGCGGGAGCGCGAGCGGGAGAGGGAACGGGAGCGGGAGCGAGAGGCCTGTCGCAGCCTCAGCGAGATCAAGAACGCCGAGTGATCGGCCGGAGCAGCGGGTGCCCGCCCGGACAGACGATTATGCATTTGATTACACATGACATGGAGAGCGGAGGAGGAGCAGCGAGACTCTATGTGTATGCTAATTATAGTTATTTATTATACCACTTAATATCGTTAATGTAATTGTAATTACCTGAGACCCCACATGAACATTGGTTAGTTGGTAGGCCTAGCATTCTCCCAGCACACCACTCGGATCCCTAGCAGATAAGACTCACGAACCATTATCGTATCATAACGTATCGTATCGAATCGTGTCGCATCGTGTCGCTTCGTGTCGTATCGTATCGTATCGTGTCGCATCGCCGATGATCGACCTACAAATTAATTATTAGCACTTTGGAAATTGGCCCTGTTGCAATACGTGTTAAGCCCATGTTAAACATATTGATATCGATTAATTATGTACGTGTAGAGCAGTATGTTGTAAGATAACTTTCGATTTTCAACCGTTCTTACATTATTTATACACACACACATACATAACATAACATAACATACATATATAACGTACCACGAATGTATCTCAACACCAACAATCACGCACGCATTCACACATCCCTCACAGAAATCGGGGCCCGTTCAGACCATGTACCATATGGACGGGCGCCAGCCCACAAAGGATCAAAAAAGAAGGAACAATATATGTATCTCGTTTTTAGTTTTAACTTGCCAGACCTTTTGAATGAGCCCTCAACACTCAGATAACTCGGTTACATGCGATCAGCTGTAAGCCAGCGCGCAACTTTCACCTTGAAGCGGTTCCGGATCTTGTTAATTGTTTTAACCGAAACCCGAACCCGACCCCGAACCCCGAACCCGAAACCCATCACCCCGAATCGCACCACATCCATTAATCCATCCATGGGAAGGGATCCGGATCGGATCGGACGATTTGGGAACACGAGCCTCTCTCAGCCCCGCATATCAATCAGAATTAACAATGCACACAGTGTAGCTCGAACAATATTTATTCAATTTGTTTACATTTAAAGAAATTCGTGTAATATTTTTCGCTGTTGAACATTTTTTTATTGTACAAGAATTAATGAATGAATAAAGAAACCACCACATTCAAAAGTTTTTTACTGCGCGTATATTTTGGGAGAGATGATGAAAAGAGAAGATATATTTTGAGGTTAAGATCATATTTCTGGGTATATTTACCAAAAGATTTTGCGTTTTTTCAGCTTCTTCATCTTCATAATTATATTTGATCTATAAATGTTACGTAGACATTGATAAATTGACTCAAAGAATGCTTCATAAGAGTACCCCGACCTTAATATACGTAGAGCTCAGTGGGAAATAAATGATTGCATACTTTTTGGCGGCTGTTTTGGGAAAGCACCAATACTCAGCAGATTATCTGTGTTCTCATGGCTTTTAAACAAACAAAAAGAGAGCATTTGTGTATTTTGAATGTTGCTTACTGTAATTAAATAATGTTTCGTCATAATTTATGGGGTTGCGATCATTTGATCCTCTTGTTGGTGGCAAGTTCAATGACACAACCCGAAGCAAGCCGAAAAAACGGTGAGTAAGAGAGGGAGAGATCTAAGCCCGTGGGGATACACTGGAAAAAGTATCTGTCAACCGGAATTGGACTTTACTGGAAATACTTTGGTACAGCTCACCCATACGTACACGCACAAAGGACTAGCGGACTCTCTCACGCTCTCCCGCTCTTCCGCACTCCCGCTCTATGCAGCTGACGCTCTTTCTCTCGTGGAACATCCCACCCTAGCTTGTCTGAGAAAAAGAGAGAGTGACTCGCAGCTCTCACTGCGTCGGCGCAGAGCAGAAAGTAAGTCGAAAGTGAAATGGGAGAGAGACGAGAACGGAATACATTTTGTGTATTTTCGGCTTTCGGCGGTTGGGGGCGCGCCTTTTTGCCCTTTTTTCGCGCGCGCACCCAGCGGCCGCGTTGTTGTAATTGAAAACTACACCGCAGCCCGGTCCTGTCCGAAGGCGGCCCGAAGTCCTGCCCAGATCTCACACTCAGGCAGTCGCGCACGCACACAGATACACACACGCGCGCGGACACAGCCAGACACGAAGGAGAGCACGAAGGCAGACACGAACGCGAACGAGAACGAGCGGAAAGGCTGATGCCGAAAAGCAAACGTCGCGGCAGTTCTCTGTTCTCCGCTCTGTGTGTGGTTGTAAAAAGGCGAAAACGTCACGAGAAAAACCGGTTAATAAATTATTGCTAATCGAAATGGTAAAATGCACAATAAATAAATAAATAAGAATGCCAAATATCGAACCGGCCGCCCGTCGCCGAAAAGTGTGCATGCAAATGTCGCAGGGAAAGCGGTGAAAAACGGCAGTGAAAGCGAGGCGGTGAAAATTTCCACGCAACTACGTACGTTTTCGCCGTCATTGTTTAGCGGCCATTTAGTAACTGCGCAAAAGGCACCACAGGATGCGAGGAGCGGATGTGAAAAGCGGCTACACATTCGAGTTGCCAGCAAGGATACAGACGAGGCAGCCGGATGCGCTACGATACGCCGTCAGCCAGTGTCCAGAGCCAGGAACACTGGTCCAGCGGAGCACCCTGCAAGACCTGGGCGCTCGGAGCCTCTGTAATTAAAGAGCATTAAGTAGATCTTTGGGCGGAACACCCAAAAAAAAGAGGAAACTAAGGATATGCTGCTCCTGAAGGTGAAGACAACGAAAGCGGCCGTCGCCCTGAAGCAGGCTCAAAGGAGAAGAAGCGGCAGGAGTGGCAGAACAACAACAATCAGCCCTGGCCATAAATGAATTTTACGTATTTCGGTATACACACGACAAACGCCGACTAGCGCCAGGACCAAAAACCCCAGGACATTGGGCAAGAGGATGAGTTTGAGTGCGCATTTCAGCTCGAGGATGATGACGATGATGACGAGAGGACGAGCGAAAGGCAGAGGGAAATGGAAAAGGAAAAGAAAAGGAAAAGGACGAAGACAAGGAAGAGGAGTATTAGGAAAAGGGTGGGTGGCAAGCCCAAGTCCGTCTGCGATTGTACGAGTAGTAATACACACACACTGGCTCAGGCACTGGCACAGGCACAGGCACAGCAGATGGCGTGTAGAGAAAGAGTGCCAACAGGAAGAGGAAAAAAGAGAAAGAGCGTAGTGTGTGCGTGTGTGTGCGGGAGAGAGGAGCATAAGGGATGGTCGCCGCTTACTTTCCGCACATATTTATGTGTATTGTACTATTCGACTGCAAAAACTGCAGCAGACGCAGCCGAAGGAGCGGCAACAACAAACTGAGACCGAAATGGCCACAAATCAATCAGCCGACCGGGAAACACCCTACACAGGGAAAAATACATACGAGCAGAGTTCGCCCTAGCCCTATAAATGGGATATTTTGTTAGAAATTTCTAAAATCGTATCCCTGACACAGGACTAAATATGTTTTTTTGATATTATAGCACAGGAATCAGATTAGGTGGCAATGTAGATTATTAATGTTAAATCTCCTTAGATCTCACTTCCATACCTTTAATTTTCTCATAATTGCCCCATTTTCCTAATCTCTGGTTAGGACTTAACGTTCACTTTACATTAAACTAGAGCCTAATATCAAATAGGGCAGTTATTAGTTATTTCATTTAACCAATTTCCGCTATATATTGAGACTTTGCTCGAAATAGACCCTAGAAAAATTAACTTCCTTAACCAGAACTTGGTGATCTATAACCTGAACTAATTTAACTCGAACTTTTTAACTTAAACCGTGTAATCTAAGTCTTTTTTAAGCCGAACTTCCTTAAGAAACACTTTCTAAGCGTTAACTTCCTAACCTTTTAATTACTCAAATCCAATTTTCGAACATTACATTCTTTAAGCTGGATCTTCGATATTTTTCCATAACCTTAACTTTATAATGTGAGGACACTGGAGCAGTTCCATTTGTCTTAACTATTTCCTAATGATTGTTCAGATAAACCCCGCAGATACAGAACATCTAAAATTCAACTAATGAAGTTAGTATTATGATAGACTGTATGTATTTTTCTCAGTGCGCTTAGGAGCTCAGATAGCACAAGTTTTCCCAGTTAAGGGATCTGCGCTCGCCCTGGATGGGGTTAAAAAGGTGTACCTCCCCTTAAGCGTCTCAAAGTGTATGTAATAACCAATATGCCTGAAGGCGGCGGCGGTAGCTACTCAAATTCAATTTCGAAATATTCGTCCTTTTTCGGTGTGGCTCTCGGTGGAATGGTGGTGGTTGTTGTTGCCACTGCCGCCGCCTGATCCTGGGAAGGGCATGTTAAGGGTGAACTCGCCGCACTCACACACAGCCAACACCGCAACAGACAGCGGAAAGGCGGACGGACGGACAGACAGACAGCGGGAAGCACAGTTAGACTGGATGGCAGACGACGACGCTTCAGCTGCGGCAGAGGGCGGTGGTCGCAGTCAACGTCGCCGTCGGCGTTCACGTCCTCGTCGACGCCGGCGTATGCAAATGCACTCACTCACACACATGCAGGTCCGGCGATGTGCATATGTATGCAACACATGCAGCGAACGTATTTCGGCTACTTAACCTACAGAAACAAAGGAGGATACCTACAAAAAAAATGAAACGTAAGGATAGCGCCGGACTGGGAAGGATAGGGCTGCGCAAGGCGCGCAAAAGGACACGCGCACACATACATACACAGAGAACTCACACACATACAACACTCTGAGACTAATTTAATCCTCTAGCTCAGTTGAGTTCAGTTCCAGTTACCTCGGCAACCGCCCCACTCAGACGAATTATGCGAAAGGCCGGAAATAGGAAAACTACAGGATACAACAAGGATACAACCAACCCACACTCATTCTCACACACACACACACACCCAGCAGCGGCAGCGGAAGACACAGATACACTCACACGTATACGTATACACACGAAAGCCGCTTATGTGTTACGTTATTTACTTTACGTCGTTGTGCGCTAAGCGGCATGTAAATGCCGTTATTACGCCCAAATTACGCCTTACGTAGTCGACTACGCCGGTTACGTGAACTAGAGACATCAGAGTGTTTGTGTACCGCGCTTAATAGTGTGCGTGTGTGTGTGAGCCGTTACTTGGACGTATCTTACTTTCAATGTCATCAAAAAGGGCTGAAGAAAGATATTTCTGCATTTGAAGCGTATCACAGCCAGCTTTGATGGGCATTGCAATGAGCATCGATTACCAGACCCTCTTGTTCAGTCTCAAAATAAGGACGAGTGAATAGCGGCTAAGCGCCAAAGCTAAGCCAACAAGTGTTCGTGATCCGACATGTCTGATTCTTACGTAACTCTTCAAAGGGCTGTGAAATGTTGCCTTTAACTACTCATATCACAGCCATTTTGATGAGTTCCGTGTGAAATTCAGCAGCCCAGAGGAATAGGACACCGCATCGTATCGCATCTTTCTTATACCATGTCGTTAAAATTGCTTGTGACCTTATGTATTCGCAATCATATCACAGCCATTTTGACGAGTTTGGGTAAAGAAATCTCAACGTTGGGCGCCATTTTCAAGAACTCGTTTCAGATCCGCCGCACCGCCCCAGACGTCAACGCCCAAGAATATATTTTGGAATAAAAGGATACACACAAGTTTTAGATGTTTTTGTTTTTTGGTTTTTTTTGTTTTGTTTTTTTTTTTTGTAGTTTTTGTTTTTATTTAAATTTATAATAATTGTTATTTTTATATTCTTTTTTTTTCATTTAAGGAAACTTGAAGGTTTACAAAACAAAACAGACCACAACAGATGCTTCTAGATCATACAAAATATATAATCGCGAACTGATTGATGACGGGCAAAGAACTAATACGGATTGCTTTTCGATCAATTTTTATTAATTTAATTTAAGGACAACGGCGGCACTAAAACCCAAAAAGGAAGCCTGACTCAAGCTCTTGCCCTTACATTCTTGATTGTAAAAGGAGCAAGGAATTTTTGTTCGGTAAACAAAACTACAAATCAATGCGATTTCTTAAACATTTCTGGTAAATGCTGGCGAAAGAAGTGAAGCGGAGAAGTGAAAACAAAATTCAATTTCAATAAAATTAATTAGTTTTACCGATTTTGAGAAGAAAAGATCAAAATAAATAAATTTGAAGCGATCTAAAAAAAAAAAACAAAAAAGAATTCACATTCGTTTTTTTATTTCCCGCTGGGGGCAGGCAAAGGGTTGCCATCCATCGGGTTGTGTCGGTCACCTCTCTTCCCGAAACACACGACTACATATAATATATGCTAAAGTAAGTTAACTCTGATGAGTGTTGGAGGATGATGGCGGTTCCCTTTGCCTGCACCCGTGGAAAAACTAACTTGGAATGATGACTTGGGTTTTTGGTGTCTATCGCTGTCGCTTTGCTTTCAGGGTTCCTGTGTCTGTGGGGGTGTGTGTGGTGTGGGTGTGGGTTTTGGGTGCGGGT
>JAEIIF010033997.1:0-11557 GCA_018874455.1 Drosophila trapezifrons
CATTAATATTCATAATATGCATATAATTTCATCGATCTTTGCAGCTTCTTCCTGTTTTTTCATATTTTTTTTACGTATACGTAATATATATTTTACTGAGTTAAGCGTCACTCGTTTCTTGGCATTGGTTTTAAAGTGACCGAAGACAGAATTTTTTTTTTTAACTTCACTACAAGTATTCTTAAAATCTTAAAAGTAACGATGCAACGATCTTTTGTAACGCTGTCTTAAGACCTAGTATCGACAAAACAGTACCAGTAATAATTGTTTCATTCTTATGAGCATAGTTCTTGATTTGTGTATGCCCACAAAAAAAAAAAATTTATAAAAAGCATTTAGCAAAAATATAAAGCCATAATTCCCGCTGCCCGCTGTTTGTAAATATTTCTAGCAAATGGGCTTTTAAAAAAGCCAGATTTGACGGGAAAAAGGGGAATCTGGCAGCACTGGTCTCGTTAGCCGATAGTGTGCCCGTCTTCTGCTGAGGTAAAAAAATCTTCTAGTGTACAGTGCAGCCACACTCAATAGTGTTGTTAAACAACACCATAAAATGCAACCCTGCGTTTAGCAACACCAACGCCATGTTGCGGCAGTGCTGTCAAAAATGTTCTTTCCTTCTCTTTCTTTCCGGTTAGCGTCATGGTAAGATTCAACTAAGTTTTCTGCGAATCAGTTGAAAATGTGAAATTTAGGCGGTGTAAGCCGCTCGTGCTGAATTAAATGCTATCGTAAAATGGACGGGTCAGTGCGTTGATCGTGTGAGAATAGAAACCAGCGCAGAAGCCAATAAATTGCCTGGGAAAACTGCGTTCGAAATATTTCACGTGGTGGACACCAACACAAGCAACGCGCTGGCCATGCAGCACCTACAATTTGGTTATTTTGAGGCGTATCTCATGAATTTCTCTGCTTGCAGCCTTTCGAGAGATTCGTACAAACTGGTCGCATTGCCAAGGCTTCGGCCGGTCCCCTGAAGGGTCGCCTGGTGGCCATTGTCGACGTCATTGACCAAAACAGAGTAAGTGCATCGTTTCGCAAGGGAATCCCGCGGGGAGCGGCAACAAAATGCACAACTGCGCTGCTCTTGCACATGATGATAATTTGTCTTCTTGATAGGAAGTGCCAACTGACACATAAATGAAGCTAGTTTAACCCACTGAAAGCAAGCAAGCAAGCATGGCATTTGTTGCGGCCTCCGAACGCTGTCGTAGTTCTGTAACTAACCTCTGGACTTGATTGTCTTCCCTTAGGTTCTGGTCGATGGTCCTCTGACCGGCGTGCCCCGTCAGGAATACAGATTAAACAATCTGCACCTGACCAAGTACCGCATCAAGTTCCCCTACACCGCGCCCACGCGCATCGTGCGCAAGGCCTGGACGGAGAGCGACCTGAAGGCCCAGTGGAAGGTCAGCCCCTGGTCCGTCAAGGCACAGAACATCTGCAAGGTATGTAAACGGTGTCCTATTGAATGGATGGAGTCACAGTTGTAGGAGAACACGTGCAGAGAAGAAAATATCACCTTATTAATGATTTTGTTAATTTTTAAAGTTAAAAAGGCTTATTTCCATGATATATTAGATATATTCAATCCAATTTGTGCGTCTTGTTCACAAACGATTAGGTTTACAAGTTTTTTACGTGAAGTTTTGGCTAAATTGTAATTAGTTTAAAGGTTTTATACTTTTTATTGTACAAAATACATAAAAACATATATATAAAGTATATAAGTTGACCAATGACAAGACCACTTGTGACAAAATGAATATAATTAAGATTACTTTGATAAAATCCATATCAAGCTGCTACTTTGTAACTGATAAGGATATTTTCTTCTCTGCTGAATTGTTTACTCTGTTAATTAAACATGATGATAGTTGAAAGTTCTTGATAGGAATTGCCGGCTGACACATAAATGAAGCTACTTTTATTTTATCTGACAACACATTTAGCCAAGCTGAATGTGTGTATCTTCTGTAACAACCCAAGGCATTAACCTATAGTTTATTTAATTGCAGCGCTCCTCGTTGAACGACTTCGACCGCTTCAAGCTGCGTTATGCCAAGCGCCAGCGCAACAAGCTGCTGACCATCGCCTTCAACACACTGAAGAAGCGCACCAAGGCTGATGGCACTCCCCGCGTCCTGAAGAAGGATCGTCGCGAGCGTCTGCGTGCCGAGAAGGCCAAGGGTGGCAAGAAGGCCGCGGCCAAGAAGTAAAACAACATTTAACGAAAGTAACTGCTTGATGAACATCCACCACAATGGAGAAAATAAAAGAAAGTGTTATTTTTAGGAAAAACACGAACACCGTCCCGTTTTTTCTATCGTTTGCTGGAGGTAAAAGCCTCGAATGTGCTTTGGTTTCAACAGTTTTATTTGCTCTCAAGAAACAAAAGTGATCTTAACAGTCCAATCTTTAAAGCACAGTCTACAAAATAGAGTACGAACAAGGCGAACAGGGAGCACCTGGTGCTCAGGGATCGCATTTCCCGTAGATGGTCTTCCAGTTGTTGGGATGGTTGTACCCCAGCAGGATGGGCAGGTGTAGGAACAGTGTGATATGCTCGCCCTGTATCGACGTGGACACCTTGACCCATTTGCGCAGCCATTCTATCATCTCCTCGTTGCTCAGGCCATCCGGATTCAGTCCGCGCAGATAGCAGGAGTAGCGCAGCGCAGCCGGAGGCAAATTGTGCACTCCGCCCTCGCGGGTGATAGCCTGGTCCATGTAGTGCACCAGAAACGAGTGCTCGTGCAGCCGATGGCGCTTAAAGATGCTTCCGGGCAGGCCGTGCAGGTTGATTAGGTTTTTCTGGAACACAACAAATAAGTAGTTGGACTATTCGGAGTGCCAGTCAAGACCTACGACGTGTTTTCGCTGCATTCCCAGCAACGAGTATGGCCCCTCGGCAAATATATCCTTGACATCGATGAGCATCTCGGGCGTCGGATGCGTTCCACTGCCCAGCTGGCCCAGGATGTCTGCGAAGGCCGAGTGCTTGGGATGCTTGGCCGTCGCCTTGAGCTTGGCCTGCAGGCAGCGGAAGACGGCCTTGTTGTAGCCCAAACGCTGCTTCAGGTAGAAGCTCTGGAACTCGGAGCGCTGCTCCGGGGTCCAGAAGTGGGCAGTGAGAAAGGATCGCGGGTACCAAAAGCTGTGGAGTACAAGTCCTCGTTACAATTACAATCGCGCAGTGAAGCCCAGGCCGCAGCTTACACGAGGGGAAAGAAGGCGTAGCCCACCATGGGCAGCGAGCAGCCGATCAGAGCCGGCGCCACCTTCATCATGTCTCGCGGCATCTGCATGTACAGCTCCAGTTCCTGGCGATTCAAGGCCCGGATACCCTGCGGCGAGTCGTTGGCTATTCGGGCGATTTTCAGGAAGCGTTTCATGTCGCCGAAGAAGTCCTTGACGCCGTCGAAGAACACCCGGTACAGCTGCATGGCCTTGGGGAAGTTCTTTTCGAGCACAGTGTCATAGTTTTTGACATAGTTAAAGTAGCGTGTGAATATGTAGTCCTGCATGTTGTCCCGCATCTGGTCCCGCTTCGACTTCAGCGTGTCCGGCTCCTTGCGCTTCTCATCCTGCGGCTTCTTGTCTACCGGCGGCGGCGGGGGAGAGCTGCTGCTCTGCGCGGTCGTTGGCCTCTCGATGGGTTTTTTGGCATCCCAGCCCGTTTCATAGATGGCCTTGCCCACACTGGTTATCTCGGCGGCCACATTCCGCTTGATCTGCGCTGGAGCCGCCGGAGCGGGCTTCGTTGAGAACCGCCTGCCCTGCGGTTGGGAGCACAAAGCTCGCTGCCGGTTATCTCTGCTGAGTGGTAATTGAACTTTAATGCTGATTGCTAATTAGGGCGGCAGGGCGCTCACCTGGTGGTCGCGGCGCTGGTTGTGAGGGTGCAGAGGTGTAACAGCCGCCGACGATCTTGGGACCAGCAAATCGCCGGACCCGACCCAAATCGGGCCACGCGCAAAGCCAACGCCATTGAGCTCTCCGACCAGAGACCGAGAAGAGGCGAGCCTTGTTACGCAACCGGCGACGCCAATGCAGGAGCTCGCCCGCAACAACGTTAATTAAAGGATTAAATAATTTCACATGCAATGCGAGTTCCCAGTTCGTACAGTGTGACCGTAGTCGCCGATTGCTCGGCCAGTGCTGCCGTCTACGAAACTGTTTTTATTTTCGAGGTTTGATTTAAAAATAATAGGGGTTTCTAAAACTGATTGTGGGATTTGAATGCTTCATTAGGCCCGGAATTAAGGAATTAACCAGAGTTAGTTGTGTATGTTTATTCAATAAACTTAATAATCTTTATTGCGTAAAATCAGCGGGAAAATCGCAATCTGTTTTCGAAGCCAGCGCTGCCACCTTTCTCGATTGGCAGTGCTGCCAAACTTCAAGGTGGCATCACTGGCGGCAAAGAGCGCGGTATTTAAATAGTTTGTTAGATTTTGACTTATAAAATGTAGAAGGAAATTTAAGTGCGAACATAGACTATAAATTATTCTAATGCACATTCGTACTTTTTATATACTAGTTATAATATAAGTGTGGAATAAATTTATATTATTACGCTAGAGTATTTTGAAAGCTAGTTTTAATTTGCAAAACAGATATAAGGGAATAAACAAAAAATGGATTTTGACTAGTTATAGGAGGAATAAAGTCTTCTTACTAAGCTTCAGCGATTCTTGGGTTAAAAAGACTATTTTAGAATTTAAAAGCTTGGCGCCTTTCCCTCACCTAGCACTTGCGCATTGCTCACCCGCGAGACACGAGCTCTCAGCTTGCAGCTGCTCCTGCACCTGCTCTTGCTGCTGCGAGAGAATCCCCGTTTCAGTTCACCCGGAGTCGTCTGTTGCGTCGGTTGCCTGGGCACTTTTCCGTTCGCCAAAGCGCGCGGCGTCTGGTGCGTTTGTTTTCGCCTCGTACTCTGTTAGATGCTGTCTGCAATCGAAAACAAGCTGGGTGGAGAGTGACGCGCGAGGGCGAAGCAATAAAAAGCAACCGCAGCGGCAGCACGAGGAGAAATTAAGCTCAGGCGGAGGCTACAAAAAAACCGTAACTAATCACCAGGCCATCAATGGCGGCCACTTTTGGCCATTTTGTGGCATAAGCGGAAACGGAAATGTGCGTTAGTTGTTTGGCAGCTTGGGAACTGAGTGGGAAGAGGGCGGGGAGGTGGGGAAGGAAAGTGAGCGCCGAGACCTTCAGCGGGAAATTGTAAAACTTAGCGCGTGTCCAACTCGCTTGACTTCCCACTTGTGTCAGCTTGGAAAAGGCGGAAAGACGAACAAAGTCACCCGAAAGACACTCTCTAATGTATGTTTCTATGCGTTCGAGTATATATACATGTATATGTCTTATTTTGTGGTGTACATAACAGTGCGTGTGCGTCTACACTTGAACAAAACCTATCTCGAAATTGTTGTTGAGAAATTATGTTTGAAAAACATTTCAAGAGATCGCAAAAATAACTTAAACTTAGCTTATTTTTAAAAAAAAGGAATATTTCTATACGGGCGGAAATTAAATGAATTTACATGACGTCCAAAAGTATGCTACAAAATTCAATGGCTCTCTAAAAATGTCAATGCATACTTTTAGACGCAATTCCAGTTGATTTCTAATCGAAAACAACATTTTTAATTCTTTTAAAATTTCTTCCTCAAAATAAGCAAAAAGATGTAGTTTTATTTATGATTTTCAAAATGTTTATCCAAGTGATAATTTATTCTAAGAGATTAAAAGACTTATTTCAAGGCCAATCTTTACTATGTAAAAGATTTTCCAAATCATTTATCAAGAAGCAAGCTAAATTTGCCTAGTGTACGCTTGTTTTTCCCATTTAGTTTCTGCGCGATTTATTTATCTGCCACAGGATAGCGCACAGGACATATGTATATCCAGCTAGCTGGAATGGCTTCAGTTACACTATTGACACAAACGCAAACACATTACCAGGATAGTTGGCGGCCCCCTTCCGTCCCGTCCCGTACCGTCATAAAAATAGAACTCACCGAAAGCCATAAATACAGCAAGTTTAATTGAAAAAACGTCAATACTTCTTGCAGGCGTCCGACCACCCGTTGAGTTAGCCCCGAAAGGGTCCTTGGCCAAGCCACACAAACTTTGAAAAAGCAGCAGCCGCAAGTTCAAGGTGCCCATAATATAGCCCCCATTAAGCCAATATTCCCACGCCTTGTCTTTGGCCGACGCGACGTTCGGTGGGATTACATAAAGTGCCAATCTAGCCATCAGAATTGGTTATTTATGGAAATTTCCCGGGCGGTGGCAGTCAATTCGATATAGATTCCGCTTTATTGAATTGCTCGGCACCGAGTTGCACTTTATGAATATTTCAGTTTAATACATTCCCATTTCGCTTGGACCATGAGAAAACAATTTCGCCGGATTACTCGGCAGAATCTTTGGTATGAGCACACATTTGGGTGAAATGCGAATAGAGGAAAGGACGTCGAGATGATATCACGATGTAAGATTTAATTTGAAAGCTGTAGCTGGAGGGCTTGGAGACTTTGTATTTATTTTTAAAGAGTAGCTATCTCTCCAGTACTTTGGACAACCTAAACTATTTTATATAATCTCCTTAAGTATATTTTAATTTGTTTTCTGTAGGAGGTCTTCTTTTTTAGGTTTTTTATAATATTCAGATTGATAATTGATTGCAGTGATCTTGAGTCAAAAAAGGTTAATCATTTCTCTTAGTTCCATTTGTATTTTTAATTTGAATCGATTTCTTCATATCGTTTACGTTAATTTGAAGTTCAAAATTATAAAAGACACTTACACCAATATCCCCTTTTTTTTTGCTTGTCAAAATCAGTAAACATGGCTCTGCCTCTAATTAATAGGGGCAACACTGCATGAGATCCCCGGTATCGTATAATTAAATTAGGTTTTTGTCGCCGGCTACAAAAGTTCGACACCATTAATTGCATGGCGTGGAAAATGCGAGGGAAATTCTGCCGACAATCAATAAAGTCAACACAACGGAAAATCGTGGCAGATGCCTAATTGGCCAGTGGCCCAGCGGGGCTAAAAGCAGTACAAACACAGCACAAACAGAAACTATGACAACAATTAGCATAAACGCCAAACAGACGACATCCAGCCAACTAAGTGGTGTGTCGTTCACTCCATACCGAGCAATCGCAATCGTTTTGCAGCTAAATGGAACTTCCTTTAGCGTTCCGCTTTGCCGTTCAGCCGTTTGCCTGTTATAAAGTTAATCATACGCACTGTTGAACCGCAGCCAATTCCATTATATGGAGCCGTTGCAGTGCCAACAGCTAATACATACTACACTACACCCACGAGCACACACACCGCGGAAAACAAATACTTGCACAGAGCACATGGCACCGAGCTCCGAGCTCCGAGCAGTTGTCGCGCGCGGAAAATCGAGAATTGTCTTGGCTCGACCGTGAAAAGTGTTGTAATAGGGTGAGGTTGAGGGTTATATTCAATATGTTGGGACTGCTCAGTGCTAATGCCGAACACATGTAAGTACACGGCACAAGGGTGTGAAATTAGGATACCAGGGATAAATAGTTGGAAGAAAAAAGAAAATTAGGGGCAACTACCATAATTCATTACTAAACTACCTTACATACTCTTGCGGTTTTTGTTAAGAAGTTTGTAAAGGGAATTTCAGCTAAACTGCCTTTAGAAAAAGTTGGCTTACTGTAAAACACATCATTCCTCTAAAGTTTTCAACTTAAAAGCTGGGTAATTATATAAGCCACTCAAAAACAAATAAAGTAGTAAACATTAAGCACTTTTTGTTTGGTTTTTGGAGGTCCAACTACAAGTTCAGGGATTTATGTCTTAAAGTTATAATTCCTAAGAAAATCCTACCCCTTTCTTGGATTTGGCAGAGTATCTAGGCTGCACCCTCATCGATCTTGGCATTTCTTGTTCCATTCTATGAATTCATAGCTCGAATGCCTTAATGCCCAGAAGTACGTGGCGACGGTGGCAAATGGCGCTGGCGAAATATGCAAAGCACGCGAAAATGCGTTTAAAAGTGGGCACAGTTCTTGGAGCAACTATTTGTCCAGGGCGGCGGGTGGCAGGAATCCAAGTCTGAGTCCTGGCTTCTGGCTGCTGGTCGGGTATGTAAATTCACTGCTGAGCTTTCGCCACACAAGGAAAATAACAAACAACAGCAACGAGCTGCGGTGAGTGTGAGAGTGACAACCTGGCAGACACCTTGTCAATGTCTTGCGGCTACGAATAACCCCAGTCCGGATCCCCTTGTCCCCGGATCCCGTCATTCCCGCTCTCCGGACACACTGCCACGCGCTGCCAAGCAGTGCTACGTGCAGAGGAAAAAAAATGCTTTAGTTTTGGATGAAAATAAGTCATGAATAATGGCCCTAGTTTTCTCTCTCCGTGCTTGAGAATATTATTCTTTCAAACAAACCAAAAAATGGTTTAAAAAATCATTTTAAATGCAGTATAATAGAAATACCTAAAAATAAGTCTTGAATTATGCGATGATGCTACAGTATCGTTACGTGAGGTCCTAGTTTTCTTTTTCCGTGCACCAACTGCAGAAAAAAAGTAACACAAACAACGGCAACAATGACAGCAGGCGAGGAGCAAGCCAAGTGGCAACAGCACAGCTGACTGACTTTTTCCATACACTAAGGTGTATTCCTATTTTTTTTTTGTTCGTCCTTTTTACTTGTGGCAGGAGGCGCAAGTTTAACACGTCTGCTGCCTTTGTTTTTGGGCCTTGAATGCGCCGCGGGTGTTTCTTTAATGAATGTGCAATGCTGATGCATTTCTTTGGCGAATTCCGAATGCAAAAAGTGTTGCATACCTTTGAGGGCCTCAGGGGCGTTCTGAAAATTCCCCCTGAATGGAATTATTCCCAAATTAGCAAGAAGCCAAGCCTAATTTCCCTTGAAATTATTAAATTATGACAATAACAGAGTCGATTGTGTGGTTAACCTTGACAGGAGGTAATAACGTTCCTGGAAATTATATTCGGCAGCAAATTCTGTGAAGTCGACAGGTTCAAATGCGAGGGCAAAGCAATCAAGTTTGGAAATCCACTTCAATGGAAAGGCTATGCAATTTTAATTAGTTCCCAACATGGTCAACTTAATTGGGTTTCTATTTCTAGTCATATGTGGCTTTTGCCAATCCAGTTTGAACTAAGGACCTGTTGTGGTCATAAAGTTCTCTAAAAATTAACTTCAACAACAGATTATAACACTTTCTCTCTCCCTCTGTCTCTCATCAAGCAACAAAGTGCATAAAAGTGCAAAATAATTACTGGGAATGAAAACTCTTCAGCAAGAAACTTTTTGGACAGCTTCCATTAACTTTATTTACTACTTTTAAGTGTTAAAACGAAGCGCAGACCAAAATAATTACCGTTGAATGGCATAATAAAAGCGAATTATGCAGTTTTCAATTAAGAAATGTTTTGATTTCAGCTTAAGCTATTCAAATTTATATTTTAAGAGCACTTTTATTTAATGAAAATGCAATTAAATATGGTAAACTACGGCAATAGGCACACTATCACAAAATTGCACTCAATCATACGGCTATTTCGGCTGAAATAATTAAAATTGACGTGAAAATCCATGCAATATTTAATGGCAATGCATTAACAAGAAGAAAAAATGATAGAAATGCATTTTCATCAACCCAATCAAGTAAATAAATAAAATATTTCACGGGATTAATTAAAAATGCTCGCATAAGCTCAGATAAATTGATATTTAATTGCGGCCTTTTCAACTTGATAAATATTCCATGGCTCAATCAATCAAGAAACACAAAGATTTGTCAGCCGAGTGAATTAAAATCCCCCTGAAAACCCACAAAAAAATGTATATTTAATTGAGTTGCAATTTGTTTGGGGGGAACAATCGAGTAACCACAGCGCAATCACCACATTTCAGCAGGTACTTCGAGCGGAGCTAATCCGTCGTCAGTAAATTTCGGAGAACTCCCGGAGACTCCATTAAACTGCCCGAAAATCGATTCCCTGCGGCTTTCCCACCTGCAGTGCCATAAACATCATGGCCCACTTGAGCGGGGCCAGATTTGCAGGAGACTCTGCACTGCACCATAGATAACCATTTCCATTTGTTAATTATGTATGCAGGCTGGCCCAGGCAAGGGCCATTGGAGGAGGGACAGGGACTCTAAGGGGTCAGAAGGATGGATGCTTCGGCGTCCAAAGGAAGAGCAGAGCAAATGCAGTTAAGCACAAGGGGCAAATAAAGGCTCAAGAAGTTAAACCAGGCAGCCCAAGTATGTGCCATATAAACCATTTCAGCACACACTCATACTTTGGCCCAGAATCAGGGGCGTTCGCAGGATTTAAGGAAGGGGATTTGGTCCTATTTATATTTCTGAAGCTTTTTTCATAACAAAAACTGCAAGGACAATATTAATACCCACAAAAGTAAATTAAATGCTTAAAATGTATACTTTTAATTAAGATAATCCCTTTTGAATCCGCCCATGCCGATTTTAACATGTTGCTCCAGTCTCCGTTTTGCCAACGATTTGTCGGCTCAATGCACACAGCCTGGCTAAAAGGGCTTGAGATTGTTGCCATGTCGAGGTGGTTATGCTAAAATTGTGCTTGAAAAGCTAATGGGGAAGAGGGCGGACAAGTGTGGGCGGGGCAGGAGGATACACCATTTACGTGGCGCTGAGCGCGGGAAATTGAATTAAGTTTTCATTTAGCAAATAACTTGGAGCTGCCACAGCTTGTACAAATTGCATTATTTATTGCACTTTGCAGAGGCTACCCGACCCGACCCCAAATAAACAATCATCACATAAATACGTAATCAACAAGCAGCCCCAAAAAAAAAAAGGAAAAAAGAATCCTTGGCTGGTAGCCAGCGCCACCCACTCAGCCACTGGCCGCCCAGCAGAGAATGTAAAGCTGGAGAGGCAGCAGGAGCAGCACGGACATTCCGGGAGGAGGTGGAGCCTCAAAGTGTGAGTGAAGCGATGTGAAGGCAAAGCATTTTGCAATATTAAAGAACAGCGCGAGGAGGACGGGTACCTGTTGCCGACACGACCATAAAGCAGAGGAGCTGGTGAAAACGGGGCCAGGCCAAAGGCCAGCTGAAAGCCAGGTGGAGAGGGCAAGCCCGCGCGCATCGCAACAATGGCAATAAATGTGCTGGACTACGATCACTTCGCCATCAGCGCCATTGTGGTGGGCAGCCTGCAGCTTTTCTTCTTCCTCGTCAACTCCATGCTGCACATGGACAAGCTGACGGACTTTGCCGGCGGCGTCAACTTCATCATCATCTCCCTGCTGACGTTCTTCCTGGGCCAAATCGACCGACCCTCGAAGGTGAGTGAAATTTTAATTATTAACTAACCTAGAGCAGCGTATTTTTGTTTTAAAAAAAAGGTATATTGTTATCCGAGACCCCTTTTTTATTTAAAATATTTCCTCTACTGCAAAGTCACGAGTTTCACGCTTTTTATACCCGGTACCCGTAGGGTACAAGGGTATTATAACTTAGTGAAAACCGAA
>JAEIIF010034007.1:0-13987 GCA_018874455.1 Drosophila trapezifrons
CGGGGCCGGGCTGGTCTGGCAGTCCGCGCGCGGCACCATCACGCCGTGGGTCGTGCAGGTGGACCGACTGGGGCAGGCGCAGGTCGTGGCCCCGGCGACAGCGGGCTATATGCCCACCGATCCGCAGATCGCCTGGTATCTGGCGCAGTTCGTCCATGACGTGCGCGCCCTGTCGTCGGACCCCGTGGTGGTCCGGCAGAGCTGGCTGCGGTCCTATGATTTCACCACCACGTCGGGCGCGCAGGCCCTGAACGATTACGCGCGCCTGAACGATCCCTTTTCGCGGATCGGGCATGAGCAGGTCGAGGTGGATATCGCCTCGGTGATCCGCGCCTCGCCCGGCAGCTTCCGCGTGGCCTGGACCGAACGCCATTACCGCGACGGGGCGTTTACCGGCACCGAACGCTGGACCGCCATCGTCTCCGTCGTTCTGCGCACGCCACGCGATGCCGATCATCTCAGGAAAAACCCTCTGGGCATCTACGTCTCCGCCATCAACTGGTCGAAGGAATTGGGTCAATGATCCGCATGCTCGTGCGCGCGTTGCCGCTGACGCTGCTCGCCCTGTCCGCCTGCGCGGGGCAGTATCATCCGCCTGTCATTCGCTACGATGACGCTGCGCAGGCGACACGTCTGCTGGACCCGCCGAAGCCGGTACAGGTGGTTGAGGTGCCGCAGCCACTCCCGTTGCCGGGGCAGCTCAAGCCGCTGCCGTCACGACGCGCGGTCCATCCGGCCCCCGAAGTCGCCGACCCGACCGTGCGCGTGACGCAGGCCAATCTGGCGGCGCGTATCCAGCCCACGCGCGCAGGGTTCATCAACGCGGTGCAGGTCTATCCCTATTCTCCGGGTGCGCTCTATCAAGTCTACACTTCGCCGGGCGAGATCACTGACATCATGCTCCAGCAGGGTGAGAAGCTGGTGGGCACCGGGCCGGTTGCAGCAGGTGACACTGTGCGCTGGATCATCGGCGATACCGCAAGCGGGGCAGGGACGACAAAGCGGATTCACATCCTGGTCAAGCCGACCCGGCCGGATCTGACCACCAACCTGATCGTCAATACGGATCAGCGGACCTATCTGGCGGAACTGCGCTCCACGCCTGCGACCTACATGGCGTCGGTGTCGTGGGATTATCCCGAAGATGATCTGATTGCCCTGCACCGGCAGGATAGTGCGGCCGATGATGCTGCCCCTGTTGATGCGGGGCTGGATCTGAACGCGCTGAATTTCCGTTATGCCATCCAGCCGGTGAAAGGGGGCATACCGCCCTGGTTGCCCGGCCGGGCGTTTGACGATGGCCACAAGGTCTATATCGCTTTTCCGGCCGGGATAGGGCAGGGCGAACTGCCGCCCCTGTTTGTGCTGGGGGCGGATGGTGGCCCGGAACTGGTCAATTACCGGGTGCGGCAGAACTGGATGATCGTGGACCGGCTGTTCGCTGCCGCCGAACTGCGGCTGGGTGACAAGCATAGCGAACAGCGGGTGCGCATCGTACGCACCGATGGCAGGAAGTCATGACCGACACGCAGGATCGTCAGGATGAGGGTGTGGACGTGTCCGGCAATGGAAGCGGATCAGGACCATCATCCCCGCCTTCTGCGCCCGATTTGCGCCTGCGGGCGGAACGGCCGCGCGTGGTGCGTCTTAACCGCACCGTTGTCTGGGCGCTCGGTGGGGCAGGGATGCTCGCCATTGGCCTCGCACTTGGCTACGCGCTGGAGAACAGCAGTCACCAAGCCCCGCCCGCCGCCAGCCAGGACACGGATGTGCGTCCGTCCGCCGACGGGCTGGCAGGGTTGCCCTCAGACTATGTCGGCAGTGGCGTCCCGAAGCTCGGTCCCGCTCTGCCCGGCGATCTGGGGCATACCATCCTGAAGGCACAGGAGCAGGGCAAGGCTACCTCGGGAGGCGACGACCGGCGCGCGCAACAGGAGGTCGAGGCCGCGATCGCCAGCCGGCTGTTCGTGCAGATGGGGGAGCGTGACCGCGCCGGCGAACAGGCAGCGGCACCCGCGCCGGGCGTTCCCGCCTCGCAGGCATCACCGGCCCCTGCGACCGACGCACAATCTGGCAACCGTGCCTTTCTGGCGGGCCAGCCGGACCGCATGACTGTCAGCCCGGACCGTATCATGCCCCCGGCGTCGCCCTATATCCTTCAGGCAGGCACGGTGATCGCCGGCGCGCTGAACACGAAAATCAGTTCCGACCTGCCGGGCCAGATTACCGGCCATGTGACTCAGAACGTCTATGACAGCCCGACCGGCCACTATCTCCTGATCCCGCAGGGAAGCCTGCTGTTCGGGGCCTATAACAGCGGGATTGCCTTCGGGCAGCAGCGCACCCAGATCATCTGGACCCGGCTGATCTTTCCCGATGGCGAAAGCCTGGTGTTGGAAAAACTGCCGGGCGGGGGCGCTATCGGCCAGTCTGGCCTGTCCGACGAGGTGAACAATCACTGGGGTCAGCTTTTCAAGGCGGCTCTGGTCACGACCCTGCTCAGCGTGGGTTCGGAGGCGGGCACGTCGTGGAATGAAAACAATCTCATGCAGGCAATCCGCTCCGGCGCCAGCAACGGCTTCTCCATGGTCGGCAACCGCCTGATCGACCGCAGCCTCAACGTCCAGCCCACCCTGACCGACCGGCCGGGGCTGCCGTTCACCCTCATTCTGAATCGCGACCTGATCCTGAAACCTTGGCACGTAAAGGAACTGCCTCGATGACGAAGTTGCGTATCACCGAAATACCTGATGAAAAGCCGGTTCGTGTCACTGTGGACCTCCCGGCGGATCTCCATCGCGATCTCGTCGCCTACGCGGCGCTGGTCAGCCAGAACGGCCAGCCCGTCGATCCGACCCGTCTCGTACCGCACATGATCCGTGGATTCATTGCATCTGATCGAGCTTTCGCGAAGCTTAGGCGTGCGCGAGTTAAGCAGATACTAAGCAGAGAAAGTTAGTCTATTCAATATTCTTCTTTCTCAAGAAAGAAAGTATTTTATGTACGACGGTCGACGAATTTCTATCACGCCATCCAATGCCGTAATCAAGATGTGAAAAACCGTCGCCGTCGCGCACTTCCAGCACAGTTACCTGCTCAAGGATCGTATCTGGAAAAAACGCGAGCCAGCCAGTCGGCATAAGCGTAATACCATGCCCGTTTATAACGAGAGCGATCGTCCGCAGACTTCTGATTTCTTCCCTACGCACTGTTGGCAGAAAGCCAGCAATGCTCGCTTTGCGTTTTAACAGTGTATGCATGTCCTCTCCTGTATCATCATTGCCGAAGACAAAAGTTGCTTCCTGTAAATCGCTCCAACACGTTGTTACAGATGAGGCAAGAGGATGGTGTGTCGGTGTCACAGCGACAATTCGATCGCTCCACAGTGGTAAGGTAGCTGCGCCAGGTTCGTTCAGTGGAAGGGTTATAATTACTAAATCAACGATACCGTCGAAAAGCGCCGAAATTACATCTCTGTGGGATGCGTCACGATATATAAAAGAGATACCGGGGTGAAGAATTCTATAAGGTTCGATGAAGTCCGATACTCGTCCTGGCGGTATATTGCTTTGTATTCCTATTGATACGATACCGCTTTCGCCAAAGGCGCATCTCCGAGTATATTCATAAAGAGTATTTGTGTCGTGCAGCAGAGCCTCAGCCTGTCGGAGGAATGCTTCGCCGACTGGCGTAGGCGTTGTGCCAGATGATGTCCTGCGGAAAAGCTGAATTCCGACGCGCTCCTCAAGTAGTCGAAGTGAACGACTGACTGCGGATTGTTTGGAATTTAGAGCGCGCGCCGCGCCATGGATACTTCCTTGAAGAGCAATTGCGCACACGCATTGCAGTTCCCGTAGATCAAGAGGAGGGTGTCTTACCATTTCATTTCTGCCCTCACATACAAATTAAAATTAGATATTTTGTAGTGTGAGTGTTGTAGAATGCGAGAATATGATTCATTAATACCTAAAAAATATAAGGAAATATTTGAATAAATATGATACTCCATAATTAAGCTCCCATTCGATTCATTTGCATATATAGCTATGTTGACATGGCTCTAGTTTGTAGGTAGAGATAAGGTTGTCGGGTCCATTCGCCCAGCAACGGCAACAATCGCAATAATAGCAGCAGAAAATGCAATTTCGGCTATTGTTCCGCGTTGAAGATATTTAAGGCTGGCCGTAATGTTTCTCTTCTGTCGTAGATTTCTTACGTAAACATATCGGTTGACGCAGGCGATACAGACCATACCGCTCGTTAATCCCAGCTTGAGAATGAGTAGTGTAGAATAGACAGTGAAATGCTTCGGCCATCCGCCCAGGATGTTCAGGCCCAGTCCAGAGCCGGTAAGCAGGACCAAAGGCACCGCGATATGTCCCGCAGCCGAATACCGTGCTAACGCCATTTGCATGGAGCGATCCCACTTCTTTTTTCGTGTATCACTGACAAGCATGGCAACGGGGATGAGGCCCCCGCACCAGAAACCACCTGCAAGCAAATGCACGGCCTGGAAGAACATCGCGCCCATACCGATCATGCGCACGTGACCTGTCAGAGCTGTCGCCGTCAGAAGCAAGCATGCGGGTATGACCGACAGGACCGCGCCGCATTTACGCCAAGTTAGAAGTAGAAGACAGACACCAGCTACGGCCTGAATGATCCACGCCTGTCCAATGGTGGTGTCAACAAGCACGGCTTTGCTTAAAGTCGGCGAGAAGGCATCCTGCCACCCATCTCCGACCTCGGAGACTTCGGCTGGCAGTGTTGCAACGACTATTACTGTCGTAAAAACGCTCCCCCATGCCCAAAACTTTCTAAGGCGGGCAGAGAGTGCGATTCCGAGGTCGCGCGGAGCCAGCCACCCTGCAAAAAGCAGGCTACCTGTAAGAAAGAGCGCCAGGCTGTCTCGTGCGGCGCGACATAGGATCAGGAAAGCATCCGGTGTCATCGGTTAGTAACTGTGAACCCGTAGACGCCGTGAGTCTTGTGTCCATCGACGGCAAGGGCGTGCCAGGTTACGGAATATCGTCCAGGCACGAGGTCAATTTTGAGCGGGACCGTCAGAGTCTTGCCGTCATCCGACAGGGCAACGTTTCCTGTTTCTATAACATTACCCTTGGGGCCAGTGACAACGACGCCGGTGAGCTTGACAACTACTGCTTCAGTAAAGCCTAGCGTCAGGCTCTGCGGTGCCGTTCCCGTGCTATCCGCAGCGGGTATTTCGGTGTTCAGGTGGGCATGTGCATAGGCAGGGTCCCCCATCTGCAGAACGAAGTTCCCTGCGAGACACATAGAGGCAACGATTTTACGGATAGAAGTCATGTTTACTTTCCTTGCTTGGTGTGAATTACAGCAGAAAGACAAATATTTTCAGAGAAAAAAGTCTCTTATTGACCAACGAAAGGGATACCTTCGACGCAGCTATGCTGTTGAAAACAGAATAGTATTGAAAGCTTTCGTCATGCGTTGCTCAAGCTCATCAATGTCTTTTTTAGAAATAATGAGAGGAGGTGCTAAAATTATGCTGTCGTATGAGATTCTTATCAGCACGCCGTGTTCCATACACGCTTTCACAACTGACCGTTTTATGTCTGTCTTCTCATCATTTCGGAAATCAAGCTCCCTGTAGCTACAAAATCCGACTTCAATCGCGCTTAATAATCCGATTGTCCGTGTGGATCGGACCAGCTCGTGTGCCGCAAGTTTCGAAATCATCTTTATCCAATGTTCCGAAATATCCTCCACATGATCTACTATTCTTTCATCCTCGTAGATTTTTAGCGTTTCAAGGGCGACGGCAGCGGCAACAGGATGTGCGTGATATGTGCCGCCATGATGAAACCCATGGTGCATAATCGAGCAGTCCACCAATGCGGAGTGAAAATCATCATTCATGACGACCGCCGAAATCGGTTGATAGGCCGCTGAAAGCCCCTTCGATGCGACGAGGCAGTCGGGCGTCTGGTTGACGGTCTGGCTTCCCCACATCTTTCCGGTTCGACCGAAGCCCGTCACGATTTCATCGAAATAAAGAGGAATATCGCGCATCGACAAGACATTGCGTATTGCTTCAAAATATCCTTTCGGCGCTGGGTACATGCCGCCAGCAATCGAGACTGGCTCGCAGAGGAAGGCCGCGATATTTTCGGCACCCGTGTGATCTATCAGTTCTGCCAGTTCCCGCGCCAGGCGATGTGCATAATCTTCTTCTGTTTCTCCAGCCAACGCGTCGCGTGGCCAGCGCGGTTGCGCAGCATACAGAATATCGTCACCCGTCAGATCGAATGAATTGATAATGCTTTCGATCCCGCCAAGTCTCGTGGCAAATATCGTCGATCCATGATAGCTCCCCCGACGCGTGATTATTTTATGCCGTTTTGGATTTCGTTGTTTATTGATGTACCACGTTGTTTTAATGAGAGTTTCGATTGCTTCCGATCCGGTTGTGGCGAAAAGAACGTGAGCGTCCGGTATCGGCGCTGCCGCGCTGAGCGCGTCCGAAAGCGCGTGGACGACAGGGACCGTCCGGTTTAGCGCGGTGGGATAGACTGGCAGCTCTCGCATCTGGCGTGTGGCGGCTTCGATCAGGCGTTCATTATGAAAGCCGAGCGTGGCACAAAACAGTGCCGACACCGCGTCGATATAGTCTTTACCCGAAGAATCGAAGACGAAGACACCAGATCCAGATACCATATCGACGCCTGATGACATGGCGGAGTTGCTAAGATGCGATAAGCCGTACACTAGTCGCGAAGTCATCATTGTGCGCCTTTACCAGAGGGAGAGGCTGAGGGCAGAGCCAAAGGGCAGGTCTTTCCCGGATCTGAGAACGCCGGGTTAGTGAGGAAGCTCTGATCCGTTAGGGAGTTCAGGAAGGCGATCACGTCCGCGATCTCCGCCTCGCTGATTTCGAACGGCTCGATGAACTGGTCGCGTAACGGGTTCTCTCCGTGTGGCCCTGTCGCCGACCGACCTCCCTTCGAGTAATGTGCTGCCAGCACGTCGTGCAGCGTGGCGATGGAGCCATCATGCATATAGGGACCCGTCAGGGCGACGTTACGCAGGCTTTCCGTGCGGAATTTCCCCTCATCGTCGGCATTGCCCGTCACAGTCCGCAATCCGTGATCACTGGCAGGATAGGCCCCCTTGCTGTCCTCGTTATACAAGCCGGTATTGTGAAAACCTGTTTCCGGGAAAGGAATGTTCGCGGAACGGATATTGTCGGTCAGGTTCAGGCCGTTATGGCAATGTGAACATTCCAGCTTCTCGCCGAAGAACAGCGCCTCGCCCCGTTGCGCGGCCGGGGACAGCGCCGTCTTGTCGCCATGCAGCGAGCGGTCGTAGGGGCTGTCGAAGGACAGCAGTGTGCGCTCGAAGGATGCAATCGCCTTCGTGACTGTGGAAAGTGTGATCGCGCCCTTCGCCTCGGGAAAGGCGATGCGAAACAGGTGCGTATAGCAGGGATCACCCGAGAGCCTAGCGAACAGAGCTTTTTCCTGGCCGCCCATGCCCAGCTCGACCGGTTGGTCGCCGAACATCGGGATCAGCATCTGTTTCTCCAGCGTGGTGAGTTGTGGATTGGCCCAGGTATAGCTCGGCAGATAGGCTACGTTCGCTAGCGGCATCGGTGTGCGTAGTCCTGGCTCGCCATGCGCGCCTACATGCGTCGGGACACCAGAGGCGAAGCCCAGATTCTGGAGATGGCACGACGCGCAGGCAAGCGTCCCGTTCTCCGATAGCCGCTTGTCGTAAAACAGCCGCCGCCCCAGTGCGACCTTCTCCGCCGTCATCGGATTGTCGGACGGGACGACTGGCGCAGGCGCCCAGGAAGGGATATCCCAATGCCACGTCGCGGGCTGGGCTGCGGCCGATAGAAGCAGCGCGCCCCCACCCATAAGGGCCATCTGGAGAACTTTGCGAATAAACGTGCGCATCCTATCGACCCCGAAATACCGACTGAGCGGGTGGGGAGGTCTCTGATCCGAATGGCAGGCCGAACTCACGGAATACACCTGCGCAATCCTTGTCGTCCGGTCCAGACATGCAACCTGGCGCACTATTAATCTGGTTGGTGCTGACATTACTCAGAGCGAGCAGTCGACTTATGTCGAGCTTCACGGTCTGATGCGCCGGATTGAACTCCGGCAGCGTGACCGTGACGAGGTTCGGGGCCGTGCACGCGCCCTTCGGCGCCTCGACCGGACTGGCGGACTCACAGCCGGTGCTACCGATGTGGACAGGGAAGCCATGGGGTCGCGCTTTGTCGCCAGGCTTCGGAATCATCATGATATCAAGTGTAAAAAAACGATATCCTGACTGCCAGGTCCAAAACATGCTCGTCATGTTCAGCGGTGGCTGTGCAATCGTAGGATCGCCGTGATTGGCGGCCATAGGTAGCCCAACGGTGAAGCGCAGGCCGGCGAAATGGCCTTGCGGCCAGACAAAACTGATAGTCGAGTTCGGCGACGGAGCCGTATCGCTGCATGGAATATTGCGATCAATCAGGTCGATCAGCGCGATCCCGTCACGCTGCCAGAGGCCTGACGGCCCTGGCTTGACCGGCACCGCACGACCGTCCTTTGTGAGTAGCGCCACATCGTGGATGTAAAAGCGTAGATCGTTGACCCGGACCGTGTCGCCCTGCGTGCCGACCGGCGAAAGCGTGCGGGTGCAGCTTATCGGCTGATCGCCGAATACAGCTTGGAACGTCAGGTGCCCGAGTTTTGGCGCCGCATAGGTGTTTGACGACACCCCCGTTATCAAAGCGCTAGCGAACAAGGCTCTAAACATCATCAACGATTTCATTACCATCTCCCGATAACGGTCCAAAACGCGACTTATACGTCTCAATTCTGCGATGCGGCGTTATTCAGCAACGTCCACCCTGGAAATGTTTCCAAATCCCATGACGGAATTAGAAAGTATCCGAATCCGTTCTCTGGTGGGGACGGTGGCGAGCCGATATTTATTTCTTCGATGCTCCTTACTAGGTGGACGTTCCGTGCCTTGAATGCGACAGTCCATGTCGGATCGGAGCTATGTGCTATCGCAATCCCCAGAAAGGACGAGCGGTCGAGGGCCGCCCATTGGGCAGCAGCAACAGCACGCACTTCACGGCAGACCTGTTTTGTTAATTTCCCGGCCAATGGAGATTGAGCAAGCCAGTCATAGACTGACAAGTGAAGGGTCCAATCCAAGGGATCGCGGTGCTCATAGGCCCATTCCATAAACGGCCTGAATATGACGCCGTTATTTTCGTCATCTATTTCCTGTAAAGAAGGGCAGGGATCGAATATCGCGTGCCACGTTCCTCGTAACGCTATATTTATCCTTACCTGTTGGCGGTGAGAAAGATTGAAATCTCTTTCTCGTGAAGGGCGCGTCATGCTGCTGATAACATCGCAATCACGCTCTAAATTATGGTCAGAAGTCATTTAACAGCGTTCTTCTGCTATGTAAGTTGTTGTCGTATTCTTGTGATATCTTGAACAATACTGTCATATTCAACATTACGATCTCGTTCGTACGTGATAGTCGTTTCTGAATGGCAAAGCCTTGATCTCAGGTCGGAGAGAAAACTCAGTGTTTCCACAGAAATCTCGGTGCCGTGTGTGTCGATCATTACATTCGGATCACTTACCGACGGCTCGTAACTTCCTACATGAAAATGCCGTGTTTCGTTTGCTTCGCTGATCCAGCTTTCCGTGGAGGCGCCACAATTTATCTCGGAACAGACAGCGTTCGATATATCAAACAATAGCCCTGTCCCGACTTCCCTTCGCAGATCAGAAAAGAATTCGGGCGCTTCAAATCCACCATCTAATATAGACGGAAAATTTTCTAGAAATAATTTCTCACCAATTTGCTCCTGCCACCACGATGCTTTCTCAATTAAAACTTTTCTGTTCCTGTAGTCTATCTCGGAAAGGAATGAGAGATTTTGGCCATTGCACGAAAAAGACGCAAGGTGGTCAGAAATGTATATAGGCTTTAGAATATGTGCATGATAGCGAATTTGTTCAGCCATCTGGCTCAGAGATTCTCTATCATTTTCTAAAAATCTGGAGCGCATAATGTGGAAAGAAACTGGACATTTGATAGTTGCCAGTAGCTCGTGCGGATCTAGATGAAGAAAGTTATCTATAAGAATTTCGTAGTAATCTATATGACCATCATTTAGTAATTTGTTTGCAATTGGCAGAACTTCGCTTCTGGTAAAATTAAAACCGATGCGCATGATGGTCTCCCTTAATTAGAATAGGAAAGGGTGCGCGCATGGCGCGCACCCCCTATGGTTCAGTTATAACCACCACAGACCGTACCCGGACCGCAGATCGAACCGGCCATTGTTGAGACCTTGATCTCGCGACGAGAAAGAATGGTGATTTTCATTGATAGACTCCTTGTCTTTGAAATTGCCGATCATCACATCGATGTATCGGCAAAGTATAATAACATATATTGTTCAAGTAAACAAAGTAAAAATGCAAATTTAAAACTTATATGAAATATTGAACCTGAAGCTTCGTCCAATTTCAGGTACGTCATTATTGCTGGCGATAGATTTGTACATATAATATGTCTTATTGGTCAGATTGGTGACGGCAAAATTTACGCGCCACGGCTTGCCTGGCATTTGCCAGTCAAAAAGAATGTCATGCAACATATAGCCTGGTCTTCTGCGTGCTATCGTAGAGTCATAGTCTTGGGCTTCTACAGCGGTGAGGTTATACGTGGCGGTCAACCCAATTTTTGGAAAAGTGTAACTCGCATCTGCTGCTACTTTATCTGGTTGAGCCAGAAGGTTGGCTCCGGTGTTTGCATCTCTCACACGGAGGTGGCTGTAACTTACGCCAAGATTGATGTTCTCTATATTGTAGGTTGCGCGAAGTTCAATTCCATAGCGGGTGGCGTGTTGAATGTTCGTATATTGATAGTTTATCTCGTTTGTTTTGTAGAGTGGGCTCCAGTGATGTCCGACCACAGATAGCTGAATAAGGTTCGTAGCATCTTCGTAGAAGCCTGTAGCACGCACCAATGCATGATCCTTGCGTGAGAACAATCCACTTTTATTATAACTAAATCCACCTTCGTATGTACGAGCGCTTTCTGGTCTTAAGTTATTATTTGGAAGAAAATAATAACTATTTGGCGTTATGGCATAGTTCATATTTGTTTCTTGAATTGTTGGGGCGCGGTAATTTTTTCCCCAACTAAGATAGACCATCCAATTTCGATTTGGATGCCATGCTAAGGTAATTTTGGGTAGAATTGCACCGCTAGTGCTGGTGGACGAGCCAGACCCAAAGGTATTGTAGCGATCGTAACGAAGGCTTGGCGTTAGTACGATGCCGTACGGAAGTTTAATCTCATCTGATCCGTAGAATCCGTAAACTTGCTGTTGCCCGTCGGGGATAGTTCCTCCTCCTTGCCCGTTTTTTTGAAGAGTATGATTGATGTCTCGATAGTAATTTGCTCCAACTACAAACATATGTGAACCAAGATAGCCAAAATTTTCCCTGAATATTTTTTGAATATCAGCCCCATAAGTTTCCAGTGTTTGCGTCTCGCCCACTATTGATGTCTTAATAAAAGGACCGTACCATGACGTCATTTTTGATCTATAGAGCGTCAGTCTTCCATCTTCTTTTCCGTCAGAGTCCTTAGTGGTTAGGTGAATATTTGAGTCGTCTTGCCTGGTTCCGGTTTGTCGATAATAAGGAATATATGTCTTTGTTGACGAATTATAAACGGTAAATTTTTGTGCTTGTGCGTTGGCTGGACGATAATTTTCAATATAATAAAAACTCTGCCCGAAATCGACTCTGATCCGGTCTGTAATGTCGTAGCCCAGTTTTAAGAGTGCGCTATTGCTCGTACCGTTGTTCGGAGATAATTTTTGTCCTCCGCCTAGAGAAATCGGCCCGAATGACTGTCCTGCATACGCCAGCAGTCCGTCGAACTTTCCCCATTTTCCATACACTTTGGCAGCACCTTTGGCATTTTCATTTGCACTCTGATAACCGCCGTCTAACTCTGCACCCCATTTTCGGCCAGGCGCGAGGAGATCTTTGGCTTCGAGCGTCTTGATTGACATGACGCCTCCCATGGAGCCGCTGCCGTAAAGAGTTGATGCGGCCCCCATTACGACTTCGACAGACTGCACGAATGCTGGATCGATATAGAGCGGTGTCTGGAAGCCGGCAAAACCATTGTCCGCATTGCGGCGTGCGCCATCGACCAAGAGGATAATGTCTCTTCCGTTGAAGCCTCGAATTTCAGGGATCTGGCCTTCGGTCCGTGCTCCGCCTGCCATATCAGCGTCAGGTAAACGATTGATGACATCAGCGAGCGTTGAAGACATACGTCTTTCAATATCCTGACGGGTTATCAGGCTGACCGAGGCGGGAACATCCTGGATCCGCTGTGGCGTTCGCGTAGCTGTGACAACGAGCCGCTCAGCTGCGTTACTGGATATGGGGATGGCGGCTCCTGTTCTTACATGAGCACCAAGTTGTTTTGACGTGTTTCGCGATGACTGTTCCGGAGTTTTTTTAATCGCCGCCTGCCTGGTTGATGCGGCATTCTCACGCTCTTTTCCGGGCAGTTCATTGGCATGCGCCGCGAAGGACGGGATAAGAAAAATTGCGGCGGCAGAAAGTAAGTGCGCGCGGTGGAACGTGTGTGCGCAAACATGTGTCGAAGACATGGAAGCTGATCCTGAGCTGAGAATATCGTTCAGCCAGCAGGACGGTCATTGTCTTTTTCGTCATTAGTTTATGACGTCAGCGACGCACTATGCGTTAAGTGAACGCGTACGGTCGATGAATGACAGCTTAAACGGCCTGCGGGCGCTAGAAGACCGCAGACACAGGGGGGCCACAGGAGAAAGGAACACCAAGTGTGATGACAGGTGGAGCACGGGGGTTAACGATGTTGACGTGGCGTTGCCAACGAATAAACGCCAGTGCCAGCAAGATAACGAGAGCTGTGAACAGGAATACTGGCAGGTGCAGGAGAGGGCATAACGGACAGCTTCCATCGTGATGAGAAGGATGCCCGGACATGTGGTCGTGGTCGCCCTCATTGTCGGCTGACACAGCCTGCGTCACATTGTCCATTGTCATGCCAGGCATATCCGCACAGACGGAGTGCTTATCTGGCGTGTGATAAACATGTGGAGCGATATCAATGCCTGTCAGGCGCAAGATGGTAGCACGAGGCATTTCTCCCGGCATTGCCTGACTCTGGATCAGGAGTTGCCCCAGAAAGCCCATGAGCGTGAACGCGACCAGAAACCAACGGCTCAATGAAGAGCGGGGCGCAGGATGTATGGCATGGGCCATCTTTTGAAAACATATGCTCCTGTCACGGTAGACTTTTTATAAAATCCATTGTGGTTGCGAGCCTGTCAACCCGATATTGCACACACATGGCAGGCATTCCTACCAGGATGCTTGAAGAGCCCATTTTGGCTTGGCGGCAGTCGATTTTATAATCTCTGCCTGAGGAATGTGGAGGGATCGAAGAACCCTTGATTGATACGCTTGGCTGTTGATTTCAGGTTTTTGGCGATTTGATTGACTACTTTTGGGTTGGTTTTCGATCTGCGTTTTAAGCAGATCGAGTGCTGCCCCCGCTGGATTGCTATGCATTCGCGCTGATCCGCTCCAGGAAGAGGAAGCGGCGCATATTATAGACGATATTGGCCAGGCCGATCCTCATGGTGGCCCGGGTGATACCGACAGTTCGGACGAACAGACCCATTTGCGATTTCTGGTCAGCAAAGACATGCTCGACGCGTGATCGGATCACGGACTTTCCGGCGTTGGATTTCTGGAGATGCCTGGGCATAGGCTTGAGATGCGGCTTTTTCCTGTGAACTTTCGAGACAAAGCCCTGCTCCTCCATGAAGTCCTCATTCGCTTTTGAGCGATAGGCCGTGTCAGCCCAGACCGTTGAGGCCGTATTGGTTTTATCCAGC
>JAEIIF010034024.1:0-12686 GCA_018874455.1 Drosophila trapezifrons
AAAGGATTTTACTGCGATGACATGCCGTGACACTTGTGCCACTCACACGCATAAAGACGCGCAGTCAGGATACTGAAATGCAGGATATACAAACTTACACTGATCAAAACAATATCAAGATGGCGCCATATACACGTATGGGTGCTGTAAAAGTGTATTAATAATCGCAACGGAAAGATCTCATTTTAAGATTTGTTTATGTTGCGAAATTTATTTTTCGGGCCCTTGTCCTGCGCTGGAATGCCGGCGAGAACGATGTAGTGAGCCAGGAACCAGAACCAGGCATTGGAGCAGTAGCTCCTCATCGGCATCTGCTCCAGTGCCTGGTCCCGGGCCGAGGCTGTTGAGGCATTGAGACACACATACACATTTAACACATTTTTTATAGCACTTTTTTTTACTTATTGAGTTTTCGGATATCTTTGGTATTTCACTTTTGGGCTATTGATCGGTTTTATACTATACAACCTCCGGCTTGCCGAAGTAAGCTCTCTTTCTAGGTCAAGTTGATTTAATTTAATTAATTTTAATAGTGTTAAATGATTTGATTTCGTAACATGAATAAATAATGTAAAAATCAATGATGAATCATACATATATAAAAAGTTATGTATCAATATACAATTTTTAAAGTAAAAAAAATATGAAGTTTAGTCACAAAGCGTTATCTCAGTTTCAGTTAAAGAAGACCGAGTGTGACTAACAGTTAAAACGTACCCTGGGTCAGTTCGTGCTCCTCGATGTGACCGGAGGCGTCCTGATCGTAGGTTTTGAACACCTGCAGCCACTGGTTGATGTAGTTGTAGAGCTTCTCGAACTCATAAACATCGATGGTGCCACTGGCGTCGTTGTCGAACATGCCTGGAGCAGAATTAAAAGTGGCAATAAAATCAGCATTAATCGCAGAGTAAACAAAAGAGATAGTATAGTGCCTGCCAGCGCCCCAAAGGTGATCTAAACAAATACGTGTCCGTGTGAGCTGTCCAAAAATTGGGGGGACGGCAAGGCAAATATGTCTGTACACAGCGGAAGACAAGAAGTCCCTGCCCTTTGACGTCACAGTGCCTGCTGGGCGAGACTATGGGAATTCGGAGTGACTTGCTTACTTATCATCAGCTTGCAGGCATTGTCCGAGAAGTGGTCGCCACGCCCATTGACCAGGGCAGCCTGCAGCTCGGATGCGTTGATCTTGCCGGAGCGGTCGCGATCTACCATTTGAAACCATTGCTGGGCCTGTGGCGATACCTGTGCATTCTGCGGCGGAAATGCACCGGGCGGAGCTGCATAGCCGCCATCGGGCTGGCCGTACGGGTTATATCCTTGACCCTGAGGATGGCAAAGCGTTAATCCTAGATTTCACACTACATGCTGGTCTTAAACACTCACATAAGACATTTTTGTCACGAGCTGGAATTAGTTCTAATTGGACACAAAACAATAAAGATGGGCCGACCCAGTGTGGCCAACTCTTCGGTTGTAAAAAAAAGCTTGCCTAGCTTTTGAAAAAAGCTATAATAAGCTAAGAAATTGTGAAGGTAGCTAAACAAAACTTAGAGCACTAAACGATAGAAAAATGCAGTATGATTGTAAAACAATATAACAAATATTAAAATTAATACAAGCCAAAAAATATCAATACATCGAGAATCTTTGATATTTTTTAATTCACGAATATTGTTGTTTTACATCCCCAAAAATACGTTTGTTTTGTTTTAGTATTTTTCATTTACTTATTTATTTATTATACTTAGTAAAATTTCAGGAAAATGTATTTATTTTGTTTATTGAGATTATTCGAGTGCTCTCCTAAATATATTGGTATACAATCATTTAGGATTTGAGCAATAAAAAACAATTGCTTTCCAGTTCTGCATTTGTCTGATGTTATTTCCGTTCGACTGTTTTGCCTTTTAATTTTCTAAAAATTACAAAAAAAAAAAAAAGCCGCAAATAACACTGCCCTGCCAATTTTATATTTTAATTCACATTATTAATCATTTTTTCATATAATTTGCTTTAAGCCTAAAACTCAGATCAACGAAAAATGTTTTTCAGCCGTGAGAGTGAGCGAGAAGTTAATAGTCCACCTCTCGCTCTCTCTCATTGCTGAAAAAGTGTTTTCGTTGATCTGAGGCCTTAACATTTCTAAACTGTCATAAAAAGGTGGATTTCTTCGATGAAAGCGGATGGCAAACTTTGCTAAACCACCGTTACGTTAGGCGGTATTTTAAACAATAACAATTTTACACAAACACAACGAGTCATTCGAGTTACAGTATATTTTAAATTGAATAACTTCATATTTTCTTGAAAATCAACTTATTTTGTACTTCATAGATATCAAAGAGAAGATTTAGTAGAAAAGTGCCAACATTTCGTATGATTTGCATGCGAAAAATAAAATTGACAATCAAAATTAAAAAAAAAAAAAAAATTTAGATATATCAGTTTTGTTCAACGTCATATTCTTTTATTGTACATGATTGAAATGAACTGATTTTTTTAATTTGGGGGAAATACTGGATTTTTTAGGGAGAAATCCCGACTCTTTTAGGATTTTTTAGGAGGAACGCAAAATTGTTTTCTGGCAACACTGTTTAAAAACCGGCATAAACAAGGAACGCATCTAAATATTTTGGCGAAAATGTCGAATTTTGTGAATCTGGACATCTTCTCGAACTATCAGAAGTATATAGACAATGAGCAGGAGTTGCGCGAGGTAGGGTATTCCCACGACACATTAAACACTCTCTTAAAACACCTTAATTTTCAGAACATCCGCATCGTGGTGCGCGAAATTGAGCAGCTGGCAAAGGAAGCGCAGATTAAATTGCAGATCATTCACAGCGATTTGAGTCAGAGTAAGTGACATTTAATAGGTCTTAGTTAGTTTATTGACCTATTCTGTGGGTTTATTTTAATCACAGTCAGCGGAGCATGTGGGTTGGCCCGCAAGCAGATCGAAGCCTGCGCCGAGAAGTACCAGAAATTGGCTGGCCTGGTGCCACCAGGGCAGTACTACAGGTGAGTCAAGGTGAAATCCCCATAGTGGGCGTCTAATGACCCGCTTTCTACAGATACTCTGATCACTGGACCTATATCACTCAGCGTCTGATCTTTCTTATTGCTTTGGTCATTTACCTGGAGGCGGGCTTTCTGGTGACGCGCGAAACTGTGGCCGAAATGCTGGGCTGTGAGTGGCTGTAACCTTCGCTTTAGATCAATTAATAGATTAAATTTATTTGAAACACTTGCAGTGAAAACCAGCCAGACTGACGGCTTCCACTTGGATGTCGAGGACTATCTCCTGGGCATCCTGCAGTTGGCTTCGGAACTCTCTCGCTTTGCCACAAACTCTGTGACCATGGGCGACTACGAGCGTCCCCTGAACATCTCACACTTCATCGGGGACCTGAACACGGGCTTCCGCCTACTCAACCTGAAGAACGATGGGCTGCGCAAGCGCTTTGATGCCCTGAAGTATGATGTGAAGAAAATTGAGGAGGTTGTCTACGATGTCAGTATACGGGGTCTGTCCACTAAGGACAAGGAGCAGCCGGAGGAGTAGTCTACTTCCAACCCAGAATAGTGCTAAGAAACAGTTTACTTAAGGCCTTAGTTACGATGCAAGATGCAAAGATTCCATTTGAAACAGCCGTTTATATATTTCGTAAATATATTTCTCAGTTAATCAAGCGAAAAGTATCGTATTTTGTTTTGAAAAACAAACACGTTGTTTGACTTAATTATGCAATTTGACATGCATTAGCAAGTTAGGTTGTTTTGTTTATTAATGTAAGCGTGTACACGGGGCTAATCAACAATGTACACAATTTTGCATACTTTTCTAACCTAATTATGTATGCTAAAGTACGACTTTATATTTTGATACTCTTGTACACAGGCTTGAATGTCGTGTTTCGTTCTTTTTAATCTTATTGTCATGGTGTTAAAGTTATTGTTTCTCGTTTCGCACATTCCACATTCATTAACCTCTGGAGATAATTGCCCATTATTTTGAAAGTCTGAAACGACTTCCATTACTCTATATTATAGAGTCTATATTTATTTTATGTAATTAAAAAAAAGTTTTTTCTCTTTTTGATATGTACGCAAATTTGTTGTAAAGGTTAAATTAAAGGCCAAAATATTTTAAGTTTATTTCCTGCAAAATGCGGCATTTGAGCAGCTCATTAATGAGAATGGTAAGCACTTCTAAAGCTTAAATTCAATTTGTAATATAAAACTAGTTGCAGACATTTGTGTCGTGCTGTTTGTGCTTTACCCCTCGTTTTTGTTGTTGCCGCTCCGATCATATGGTGGAACATTCGCGCTTGTTGCTCTCCCGTCTTCGTCACCGCCTCTTCTTTAGCTTCTGTTTCCGTTTCACTTCTCAGTCTCTCTTTTGCCACCGAATCGCTTACAACATTGCGCGCGCGTCTTTGCTTCTCGCCGTTTTTGCTGCTGCCGTCGTCCGTTGTACCTTCATTTTGTGTTTTTGTTGTTTTCTTTGTGCTTTTTTCTGTTTCGTTTCGCCTGTTTTGCATTTTTGGATTAAGGAGATATTGCATTTAGCAAGGACTGCATTTTATTGCCGAGAAGTAAGTAGTCTGCGAGTGCTGCTGACAAGTTTTATTTACAATTTCCTCGTGAAAAATCAAGCTTCCGTTGCCGTTGCCCCAGCGACCTACTCTCACTGGAGCGCAACGCTGCCCCGCCCCCTGGTTCCGCCCCCAAAAAGCTAAAACTCCACAACCTGTTCGCCAATAATTAGGTCACAAATCTTGTAAAAAAAAACTCGTTACCCGAAATAGACACTAAAAACAAATAGCAAAGTATATATTACAACACCGTTCCTTGTTGTTGTTTGTTTGTTTTAATTTTTTAGTGCCACCAAATAGTTGTTGTTTTCTTGTGTGTTTTCAAAACACGCTTTAATCGAAGGTTCAAAGTCCGAATCGCGTTTTCTGAGCGGCTTAACGGGCCTCTCTCTCCCGCTCTTTCTCTCTTCTTCTCAGACTCCCCCCGCTAGTGGGTGGAGGAGAAGGAGAGCAAAAGCTGAGAGAGGAGAGCTTTGCTGGATGGTAAACATCTGTAAAACAAACACACCCACACACACGCACGCAGGTGCAGCTCTCTCTCTTGCTTCCTCCATAACCGCCTCCCTTTCTGGTCTACGTGTCTGGCGCTCAAAGGAAAATGCCAAAGAAAAGCTTAACCTGACCCAGCCATAACAACCACAAGCTCACAAATGTATAAGCCCAGAGTCCCAAACGCTAATTGATATGGAAAACAGCGAAACTATTAGGTATTGACCTCCTCCATTGAGAATTTTGTTTGTTTTCATACCCGGTAATTCCGGTTAAAGGGTATACTAGATATATTCAAGCTATATGTAACAAGCGTGCCAAATGCTATTAAAATACATTCCTAAACCAGTTAAAGCACGTGCAAATGGCATGCAAGGGATACATTTACCCTTTAGGGTCAAGTTCTAACCAGATTATAATGTTCTCATTATTCTGAAAACTGAAGAAAGTCGGCTCTTTATACAAGCAACTTATTTCTTTACTAAAATTTGTATCACGTTTTGCCGCGTCACAACAATCTCTTCACTTTCGCAAAGTACTTTCACAGTATCTCTCACTCAGAAATAATTTTTCCATAGAATCTATGGCATAGATTACTGTTTACCTAGTTTTCAGGCTTCTTATCAATATCTTTGTGACAAATAAATTCGATTCAAGTGACACTCTTGATTAATCAATAAAATAGATAATAGTTTTATTATATTGGGTGTATTATACGAAAATATCAAGATAAAACTAAGGAAAGAAGCTAGGCTAACTCTTGAAATGTACATTAAATGTTAAATTTAGACAATGTCGAGTTATTTCAATTGAAATTTAACCAACTGGCTCTTAAATATATCTTGGCTGTTGGATTACTACAAACTTTTGATTTCGTAAACCTGATAGGGTAGAAACCGGGTATCTCTCCGTCGAGTATCTTTCAGGTAGCTCTTGTGCTTTTATTAACTTTGTTTTGCTGCTGCCGCTGCGGCAGCTGTGAATGATTTGCGAGGGGGTCGTCGAGGCACAACTGGTTCCCAGCGCGTTAATATCGCTTCGCCTTTCGTCTCGCCCTCGTTAGACATGCGTCGCTACCTCTGCCGCTGCCGCTGCCGCTGCCTTGGTCGTTTGTCGGCGGCAGCCGTCGCACATTTCAAGTTTGCTGCGGTCCAAAGTCCAATGTGAAGATACAGATACACCCGATACGAGCTCGCCCGGCTCTGCGGTGGCATTTAAACCCTAATAAGCCCCCCAATTCGGGGCGACTTTCTTAGGGAGAACCAAGATCTGAGCTGCGCGATAAGCGAGTGTTATTTATGCCAGGTAGACACTTTTAACGCGTCACCGATTGCACTAGGTTATTCTGGCAGGAGGCACTCACTCTTCTCTTATCGCGACCGCGTGCTCCAGTCGTTATCGGTCCCATTTCGCCGAAATTGCGTACTACTTACTCGAGTTCTCACAGGCCCCCCGCCACTGCGATTGATATTGGACTTTCAACTATAAATAGTGAGCGATAAACGCACACTCAATTGCTGCTTATCTGGGCGCTTTCATTGGTCAGTTTTCTGGTTATAAAACTAAATCATTTAAGACTTGTTTTTCAGCTCCGTTTATCATGTGTGTAGGGGCTGGCAAACAAATAAACAAGCTAACTATCCGTGTAAGCGAGATAAGTACTGGTGTGGAGGGCCGATCTTCAGGTTAAGGAAGCTTACATAAACCGCATGTAGCATACACTGACCGCCATCTGCATAAAGGCCAAAGTCCCAGTCCCGAATTTAAAGTTCATTCATGTCCTTATCTTTTTATGATACCGCATTTCGATGTTACGTGAGCGACGTTGCTGCAATCTCTACTATCGGCCTTTTATGCTATTTTTATAACCGAGTGAACGATATATGGGATAAGCACCTGGTATTATGGGGGTTGGGAAGCCCAAATAATGAGTATTCTTTGGGGTTTTTCGTAAGATATACGAAAATTCATTAATCAATTCAGCAAAAAAAAAACCTATTCATATTTAATATTAGATCTAGCCGCCTAAGAACTCTAGATCGCAAATTATTACAACTAATGAAATCCCCAAATAATATCTATCAAATATATTATATACTGTGGCTAAAGAATTATATTATATTATATTTAGCTTTAATAAAAAGAAGTCTCTCTATATACATAGCTTAATAAAAGAAAAACTAGGTTTTCCTTGGTAAAGTCCTTTTTTAACAAGTGGTTGTTTATTCCTAATTTTCTTGTATAACTAATAACTTTAAGTACTCTACAAAGAGTTCCTATAAGCCCAGTAGTTTCCAAGAAATCAGTCTAGCCGAGTTCGAAAGCACTTTTTCAAGGGGTTTATGAAAAGCGTTAACTCTTCAAATGATTAGAATACCCATCAAATATGTAGTATACGAGTACGAGTATATATTGGCCCAATCGGATATCAATTTCGCCAGCGAAACGCCAGTTTATGATAAGACCCTATCGATCTGAGACAAGCAGAGTCAGAGGCGGCGACGGGGGCAATATTCGGCGAATATCGCCGGTCAACACACTCTACACGATGCGCACCCCTTCCACTTTTGCGAACTCTCGCAGCAACGAGCCCCTCGACTCGTGACGCACCCACTCACTGGCCGACCCTCACCCATACAAGAAAGACACATGCGGCTGCGGCTACGTCTGTGTCTCTGTGGCGCTCCGTGGCGAGTGCTTTTAAGACCCAAGTGAGCTCGTTCCGCTCACAGTCGATTCAGTCAACGCTCGGCGTTCAACCGATCAAGTCGCTTATTAAAACGGGGATCCCGAAGTATCCCCCCGACCATATACCCCCGTTCGTGTGTGCATCTCGCCTAGGATTTCGAAACTGTCATCGCAAAAGTTTATAAATACCGCCAACACACACACACACACATTGAAGTGCAATTAATTCTTAGCGTCGTTCTAGAGGAAATCGTTAACCGAATTACAATTAATTCGCCGAGAAGAAGGTTTGTTTGTGGTTTTACCTCGTATTTGCTTTTCCACCTCCGCTGAAGGTCGGCAAAGCGTAAACAACAACTGATTCAGTCGACAAAGGTTGCATTTTCACGGCTTACGACGTTGCCCTGATCTTTCCCTTCTTCCCATGCCTTTATCTGTTTTGTGACCCAAATTCTGGCACATGTTTTTGATAGTTTAAAAGTCTATTATTTGCCGAGATAGCTGCCGCTGTTTACTGTTATCAGCTGCGCGGGACTAGGGAATTTTTATAGTTGTTACATAAAACCGGCGGCGGCTCTCCCTCTCACAAATAAACGCAAGGTCGGGGCCCATTGCACGAGTATCCAAGTAGAAACACATCAATTTAGATTTTCTGCAATATAATTAACAAACGGGCTAGACCCCGCCGAATAGGAAGAGATCACACGGCCGTTGGTCGACGACAGTGGAGAAAAATAATTCGTGGACTTTGTACCATTCGTGGCCAGCGAAAAAAAGATCTTATAAAAAAAACGGCAACAACAACAAATCGCGCATATTTTTGTTATTTCTTGTTTTATTTTTCCTATGCTGCCAGCAGCCACCACCAGTGGTGAGTGAGTGAGTGAGGGTATTGTAGCATATAGTTATTGTTGCTTCTCTTGCTGATACGCAAACAAATAAAATAATAATAAATGCCGGCAGTGGCGGTGGCAGGGCAGTGTGTTCGGTGCTCAAATTATTAAGCATACGCCGCATAGTCGTCGCCTCGAACTGGGTCAAACGAAAACGAAAACGATTTTGTTGCTATTTCGAGTTGGAGCTGGTGGTCTTTCTGGTTTATTGATATGCATGGACAATAGAAGGTATATCCGATCTGATGCACTGACCTTCACCAAGGTGTCTGTCTCTCAGCGACGCCTCAAGGTTTATCTGGTCTAGACAAGCAGCAGCAACTCCGTGGGTCTCAAAGTCTCAATTTGGGCATGCTATCTCTACGACAACTTCTATTTGTGATTTAAATATAGAGAAATAAAAATAAACTCATAGACTAGGAGGTGAGGAGCATTAGTATGCAGAGTTCCATAGCTCAGTATAAACACTTTAGAGGCGCACAAACGAATCACAATAGCAAACAAACAGTTGTGCAATCGCGAATGTTAATATCAGAATAGATATTCAATTGCAGCTTGGGGAAGCCCAGAATCTATTAAGCAAACTAATAATTATTTCCCCAATGCGCTATTGAGAGCTACTCCAGCGAACTTTGATTCCCTTTCACGCTGATGCTCATTCTAGAAGTGACCGCCAGCTACTAGTGTCTGATTGATGCCTAGACCTAGAATCCAACAGTCCCCCAGCCAGACTCAATCTACAGCCCCTGTGCTGGGGTTATCGCCGCTAAATGAAGCCGCTCTCAGTGACGTCAATCATCAGATGCAAGCGGAATGTTATGACATCGAATGCTGTACGAAGCGTTTATACTAATTATTTTTTTATAAAGCGAAGCGAGACCGCTGAACTTTGCACTGAGCCAAGCCAAACAATCGCTAAATAATAAACCTGTAGGAGTTATGATCTAAAACGCATTTCAACGCCATCGCCACTGGCTAACACAACTGACCAATATGTGAGTCACATGCTTCGGATGTCTGGCAATTGCCAAGATATCTTATCGCACGTTCATTTATGACTTATTACGACTAAAAGCATCTAGATTCTAGACCACAAAGGAGCAAGTTATCAACATTTAAATTTGTGGGCGTCAACCTTTCGTGGAAAAATTTTGGTTTAACAATTCAAATTGCTTTATATCTCTTTAGTGTCAATAATCTTTCAAGTTGCAGGGTGCTTAATCTATTAGCTATAAGCTTTTGAAAAGAGTTTTTTGAGGCAAAGACCTCGCAGTCAGAAGTAAATAAACCAAACCTACACATTTTCAGGGGGAAGCACAAAAAATTAACAATCTATTGCGGAAAGGTTTCGTTATTCTTTTCTCTGATATTCTTTGACTCTTTCTACGACCCTGCTTTACAGCAAGCCCTAGAATTTCTCTCTCTTTCTAAATGTAATTGATTTTTAAACATTTTTAATCTCTTTTCAGCATATTTCTTGTACGTCGGATATCAATAGAAGCCGACAGCTATGGCTGAAGCCCATTCTGCCGTGGCATTCTCGTTTGCCATCACCCACGAGGGCTTCGACATCAACTATGACCACGAGGTGCTCAATTTGGTGTGGAACTCGGGCGTCCGTTCCTGGAAAAAGCGTTTAGCTCGTGCCAGGGTAAGTCTATAACATTAAAGTGATTACAAGTGTATCATGCCAAGTAACACTTATTTCTTTATCCTTCCAGAATGGTGTACGCAATGGCGTCTATCCGGCGCACATCCAGAGCCTTTGGCTGATCTCGGCCATCGCACTGGGCCTGCACTTTGCCGGCTATCAGGCGCCCTTCAATCTGACCAATCGAATTCTGGTTCATCTGCCTTCCAACACGGTCAACTGGCAGGTCGCCGCCTGCTTCGCGGCCGCCCTAGTGGTCTGGCTCTCGATCTGCTTCACCATGAGATATACTCTCAAGCTACTTCTCATGTATAAGGGCTGGATGTACGAATCGAGAGCCCCTGGCAGTCGTGTCTCCCTGCCCACTATGCTCTGGGTGGCCGTGGTGCGTGTACTTTCCAGTTGGAACACGCCCGGCCTGTACAGCTTCCAGGGATCGCTACCCCGTCTGCCGTTGCCCTCCGTCAGTGACACGATGACCCGGTACCTGCGTAGCGTTCGTCCCCTGCTGGACGATGATAACTACACGCGCATGGAGCGACTGGCCAAGGATTTCGAGCAGACCATCGGCAAGAAGCTGCAGTGGTATCTCATCCTTAAGAGCTGGTGGTCCACCAACTACGTTTCCGATTGGTGGGAGGAGTACGTCTACCTGCGCGGTCGCAGCCCCCTGTGTGTGAACAGTAACTTTTACGGAACGGACGCCATCTTCATGAACCTCACCGAGAAGCAGGCGGCGCGAGCGGCCAATGTGGTCTCCCTGCTGCTGAACTTCCGCCGGCTGATCGAGCACCAGGAACTGCAGCCTGTAAGATTTTATTGTACTTTTCTACCCCATTTTTTGCTAATATTTATAATTGCATCCATTAGATCATGGTCCAGGGCATGATTCCTCTGTGCTCATGGCAGTATGAGCGTACCTTCAACACTGCCCGCGTTCCCGGTCTGGAAACCGATCGGATTGTCCACTACAAAGACTCCAATCACATTGTGGTGCTGCATAAGGGCTGCTACTACAAGATGCCCATCTACTACAAGGGTCGCATCCTGCGTTCTTGCGAGCTTCAAGTGTGAGTGTGCCTCCTATTCTGCTATTACACTTAAACCTATAATAATGCATTTGTTTCCACAGTCAAATTGAGGAAATTCTGAAGGCGAAGGCAACTCCTGTGGAAGGTGAGGAGCATCTGGCTGCCTTGACCGCCTGGAATCGCTCCAAGTGGGCGGAGGCCCGCAACACCTTCTTCTCGAGGGGCGCTAATCATGTCTCCCTGCGTACCATTGAGTCCGCTGCTTTTGTCCTTTCCTTGGATGACGAACCCTTTGAGTTCGATCTGGCCCGTCCGGAGCTGCTGGACAACTTTGGCAAGAAGCTGCTCCATGGCACTGGCTACAACCGCTGGTTCGACAAGTGCTTCACCGTCTGCGTGGGCACCAACGGACGTGTTGGCTTCAATGCCGAGCACACCTGGTAAGTGGATAACGATTCTTACTCCTAACAACACGCCTTTCTCTTCATACAAATGATATACCTTGATTTCGCTATACATTTCAATTAAATTTCTGAAACGATTTGCAAAATCACAAATCCAAAAGGTCCGATGCCGCCATCGCCTCTCACATGTGGGAGAACCTGATCGTCGACGATCTTGAGTCGGACGGGTAATGATGATTTTCGATTCTCCTATGCCACCAGCTTGCAATTTGTCGGTTATCAGTTATCAGTTTACACCCATTGTCGTCCCATTGTGGACGCCATGCCACGAACAAATACTAATACTAACTTTGGTTGTGGCCTAACAATTTATCTTACACCATTTTTTACACCTTCTTTATAGGGCCGATGCACCGGTTTTGGGACATCTTTGGGAGTATATATTTGGTGATGATATTTATGGGTAAACACTTAATTCCAAAGCACAACAAGCACACAAGCACACAGCACAAAGCAATTGCAGTCGTTTTGGGTCGAGCACGATCGAGAGGTTTTAAACGAGCGTTAAAGCTTTCAAATATATATCTCGCGGTACAGTAAATATTGGTTTAACTTGAACTTGCCATAGGAAAAGAAAAATAGATGTCGAATGTGAACAGATACTGATGACGGACAATAGCTTTGTCTATAGCTTTATAGCCAAGCCCGCTACTTGTTTTCGATAAACAATTTGTGTGTTTTTGGCATTAAGGGCCGTTTTCTACCGTCCCTGTTTAACTGCTTGACAGGTATCTGTCCGGAAAAGATAATCAACAGATAAAAGCAATTTGGTTTTCTGCCCCCCTAAACCTTATCCGAACGTGAAAGAGTAACATAGCACTGTTAACCTTACGATTATTTATCGATTATTGCTGTAAAGCACTGAATTG